>JAODAL010057950.1:0-22377 GCA_025379985.1 Phyllomedusa bahiana | reverse complement strand
GGGGGAAGGGTTTGATGGAGCGCTCAAGGGAGCCCAAAGCAGTGGGGGGGAGCCCCAGACTAAAAATCCCGGATGTGCTGCCAGAGACAAGACGTCAGGCTTAAAAGGAAAAAGGGCCGTCAGATCGCAGTCTCAGGAAGTGCTCAGACCCCAAGTTGGTGGGACAGCATGTGAAGCTTTAGCAGGAGGCAAGACTGTAAATGGGGCCCAAACTTCAGTCATTTTTCCCCAACTTGCCCGGTAAAGGTGTTAGGGGGCCCAGGGCTAAAAAGGCAAGGTTTAATTGCAGCCCCACAACCCTTAGCCCAGGGACCAGAGTTTAAAAAATTTGGGAGCTTGGGAAAGTTTTGTTTTTAAAGGGTGCTGCAGGGCCCCCAGAGGGGGGAGTCCCAAAGGTGGAGTGTTACCTTGCGGGCTGCATTTGACTGGTGGGCCCAGAAACAGAGCAGAGGTTTCTTTATTTCCCTGTATGTGTAGTCGGTCCCCGGGGCTAAAACTTTCCCTTTGGATTTTGGGGCAAAAAAATCGGGAAAACCCAAGCAGGGGGGAATGGCAGGGTTATGGAGGGGGTTTGGAGGGTTAAATGGGGGTTTTAAAATTTAAAGCAGAGATGAGGGTTTTAATTTCAGCAGAGTCAAAAGCAAAGCAACTGGGGGTGGGTGGGGCTATGCCTTAAAAAGTTTTATATGCCATTATAGTATTATAGTAGTTATATTCTTGTACATAGGGGAGTATTTAGTACTTTTTTATTCTTGTACATAGGGACAGTTTTATAGTTTTTTTTTTCTTGTACATAGGGGGCAGTATTATAGTAGTTATATTCTTGAAACTTTTAGGGCCAGTATTATAGTTTTTTTATATTTTTGTAAAAAGGGGCAGTATTTTAGTAGAAAATTTTGTATAAGGGGGCAGTGTTTTAGTAGTTACATTCTTTTAACATGGGGGGCGGTTATTATGTAGTTACATTCTTGTTTTTTGGGGGGCAGTATTAAAATTTGTTATATTTTGTAAATAGGAGCAGTATTAAGTATTTTATATTTTTTGTACATAGGAGCATATTATAGTATTTTAAAATTCTTGTACATAGGAGCAGTATTATGGGTAGTTATTTTCTTGAAATAGAGGGAGATTTTAGTAGTTATTTTCCCTTTGAAATATGGGGGGCAGTATTTTTGTATTTTTAAAATTCTTTACCTAGGAGCAGTATTATAGTGTTTTTATTTTTTGTAATGGGGGGCATTTTTATTAGTTATTTTTGTAATAGAGGCGTATTATAGTGTTATTTTCTTTACTAGGGGCCCGGATTATAGTTTTATTTTTCTTGTACATGGGGGGGGAGTATTTTAGTAGTTAATATTTCTTGTACATAGGGGGGGTATTTATATAGTTTTATTCTTGTACATAGGGGGCAGTTTTAAAAAGTAGTTTTTTCTTTTTAAAAAGGGGGGGGGGGGGGGGGGGGGCAGTTTTTGTATTATTTCTTGAAAATGGGGGGGAGTATTATAGTGGGTTATTTTCCCTTGAAATTGGGAGCAGTATTTTAGTAGTTATTTTTCCTTGTACATGGGAGGCAGTATTTTTAGTAGTTATATTCTTGAACATAGGAACAGTATTATAGTAGTTTAAATTCTTGTACATAGGGCATATTATAGTAGTTATATTCTTGTACATAGTGGGCAGTATTATAGTAGTTATATTCTTGTGCATAGAGTTTAAAAGAATTCCCTATTTTACTTTACTCAAGCAAAAAAGGGAAGACTTAAAAGTTGGACTGTGAACAGCGCTACAGACAATGGAAAGGACAAGACACTAGGCAGCTAGCCACATAAATGTGTCTTTTTATTGTCCAAAATAAAAACAAAAAAGAAATGCAAAAGACAGGCGTTTCATGCACGAGGTATCTCCTCGCGCTTCCACAGTGGCATATGTTCACACTAGAGAGCATTGTCCTTTATATATAAAGTTTGGATATCACATGCTACACAGTATAAAAAATGAAGCTATCAAAGAGGGTAAATAACCACAGATATAATGTAAATCATGCAGTGACCACACATAGCCTTCCAAGACATTTTAAACAGCACATAAGGGTATCAAACCAAGATTCTCCCTGCAACCCTTTGAGCATATCCCAGAGTATTTATATGATAGGGATAAAAGATTATCCGAAAAGGAGACTTTTTGGATATACAAATTAATGGTCTGAATGAGATGACAGATTTTATTACTTAGAAGGGTTTTATTTATTTTATTAAAATATGGTTTTCTGCATCACAATTATTTTTATTAATACTCTGGGGACTTGTTGTTTAAAAGCATGAGGCTATATTGTTTTGTACAACATTACAACTCTACTGCCGATCTGTGCAATAACAATATCTTGACCATGTTTCTATTGTAGACAAAATGTATCGAATGAGTGTTTTACTCAACCTATATTTGCAAACGAATCACTTCTCCCCCTGGTTGATTTTAGGTAACAGGACAATACCCGATTTTAAAAGCGTATCTACTATATTTTTAAACTTGTTTTCTTACTCTTTTTATTTTACAAGTTTATAAGATATTAATTAGTAGTATTTTATATGTTGTTTTATTTCTTTTGAGTTTTATATACTTTAAAAAAAGACTGTACATTTAGTTTGATATTGGTAAGCCATTGGTATCCAAACCTTATATATAAAGGACAATGTCATTAGTGTGAACATATGCAACTGTGGAAGCGGGAGATACCTCGTGAAAGCGCAGTCTTTGCATGTCCTGTTTGTTTTTATTTGGACAATAAAAAAAAAAACATTTATGTGGGCATAGCTGGCCTAGTGTCTTGTCCTTCCCATTGTCTGTAGCGCTGTTCATAGTCCAACTTTTAAGTCTTCGCTTTTATTGCTTGAATAAAAGTAAAATTAGGAATTCTTTTAAAACTCTATTCGTTCCCGGGACACACCGGAATTCCTGTGGAGGTTCACCGCTGACATCGGCTAGACGGCAGTCACAACACTGATCCCCGGGATCGTTACAAACGCTTTAAGGTGATTAAATGAGTTGTGCCATTCCAGCACAACTTAAAGAGGTGAGAGACTAAGACACCGTAACTTATATACTGTAAAGAGTTTTACCCGCACAAGGTGCCCTTCTCTCTGCTTTTATGTTTTAACTTGGCAAGTAGCTTGTTTTACTATTCTGTACATGGGGGCAGTAATATAGTAGTTATATTTCTTGTACATAGGAGAAGTATTATAGTAGTTTATATCTTGTACATAGGGGCAGTATATAGTAGTTATATTCCTTGTACATTAGGAGGAAGTATTATCAGTATTATATCTTGTACATAGGGGCAGTATTATAGTATGTTATATTCTGTACATAGGGACAGTATTATAGTAGTTATATTCTGTCACATAGGGACAGTATTATAGTAGTTATATTCTTAACATAGGAGGAAGTATTATATGTAGTTATATTTCTTGTACATAGGAGCAGTATTCTAGTAGTATATATTCTTGACAAGAGCAGTATTATAGTTAGATATATTCTTGTACATAGGAGCAGTATTATAGTAAGTTTTTATCTTTTATAACATAGGAGCAGTATTATAGTAGTTATATTCTTGTAAAAACATAGGAGCAGTATTATAGTAGATTATATTCTGAAACATAGAGCAGTATTATAGTAGTTAATATTCTCGTCATAGTGGGCAATTAATATGTAGTTTAAATTCTTGTACATAGGAGCAGTATGTATAGTAGTTATATTCTAGTACATAGGAGCAGTATTATAGTAGTTATTAATTCTTGTACATAAAGCGCCCCCCCTCCGGGCAATATATAGTATTATATTCTTTGACTGGGACAGTATTATAGTAGTTATTTTCTTGTACATAGGGACAGTATTATAGTAGTTAATTCTTGTACATAGGAGCAGTATTATAGTAGTTATTGTTCTTTACATAGGGACAGTATTATAGTATTATATTCTAGACTTAGGGACAGTATTATAGTAGATATATTCTTGTACATAGGAGCAATACTATAGTAGTTATATTCTTGTACATAGGGAGTATTATAGTAGTTGTATTCTTGTACATAGGAGAAGTATTATAGGTAGTTTATATTCTGTACATAGGGAGGAATATTATAGTAGTTAATATTCTTGGACATAAAGCATATTATAGTAGTTATATTCTTGTACATAGGAGCGGTATTATAGTAGTTATATTCTGTACATAGGACACTATTATAGTAGTTATATTCTGTACATAGAGCACTATTATAGTAGTTAAATTCTTGTACATAGAGGACAGTATATTGAGTAGTTATAATCTTGTACATAGAGCAGTATAATTAGGTAGTTATAATTCTCGTACATAGGAGCAGTATTATAGTAGTTATATTCTTGTACATAGGAGGCAGTATTATAAGTAGTTATAATGCTAGATACATAGTCAGTATTATGTAGCATATTATAGTTTCTTGGTACAAGAGCAGTAATGTAGTAGTTATATTCTTGTACATAGTGAGAGTATTATAGGTAGTTAGTATTCATGTACATATAAGTATTAGAAGTAGTTATATTCTGTATGAAGGATAGTATTGCGAACCTACAAAACTGAAGCCATGATCCCCTGTCCGGAGTAGGTCATATCGTAGTGTTGCTCCTTTCCTGTGCTGTGTGTTTGGTGGCTTTACCTTGTGTCTTGTCTCTGCAGGTTTCATGTGGATAAGCTCTCCTCTGCTCATGTTTACCTGCGGCTACAGAAGGTAAATATGACCTTACATGAGGGAATTTGGTGTAAGGAGGGGCACATATAATCGAAATCACACAGTGCTCCTTGCTTTTCTGCTATTTATAGTCCTCGTGGTTTGTGTTCAGAACTGATGGATCCATACCACTTAGCACAGGGTCCAGCACGTGCCACGGAGGTTAGCACAGGGCAGACGGTGGCCGGTGGGTATAGCACAGGGCAGCAACGGTGGCTCGGTGGTTAGCACCAGGCAGCCACGGTGGCTCGTGGTTAGCACAGGGTGGCTCGGGGTTAAGCACAGGGCAGCGCGGTGGCTCGGTGGTTAGCACAGGGCTGCGCGGTGGCTCGGTGGTTAGCACAGGGTGGCTCGGGGTTAGCACAGGGCAGCGCTCGGTTGCTCGGTGGTTAGCACAGGGCAGCGCGGTGGCTCGGTGGTTAGCACAGGGCAGCGCGGTGGCTCGGTGGTTAGCACTGGGTAGCTCGGTGGATAGCACCGGGCAGCGCCGTTGCTCGGGGGTTAGCACAGGGCAGCGCGGTGGCTCGGTGGTTAGCACAGGGCAGCACGGTGGCTCGGTGGTTAGCACAGGGCAGCACGGTGGCTCGGTGGTTAGCACAGGGTGGCTCGGTGGTTAGCACAGGGCAGCGCGGTGGCTCGGTGGTTAGCACAGGGCAGCGCGGTGGCTCGGTGGTTAGCACAGGGCTGCGCGGTGGCTCGGTGGTTAGCACAGGGTGGCTCGGTGGTTAGCACAGGGTGGCTCGGTGGTTAGCACAGGGCAGCGCGGTGGCTCGGTGGTTAGCACAGGGTGGCTCGGTGGTTAGCACAGGGTGGCTCGGTGGTTAGCACAGGGTGGCTCGGTGGTTAGCACAGGGCAGCGCGGTGGCTCGGTGGTTAGCACAGGGGGGCGCGGTGGCTCGGTGGTTAGCACAGGCTGGCTCGGTGGTTAGCACAGGCTGGCTCGGTGGTTAGCACAGGCTGGCTCAGTGATTAGCACAGGCTGGCTCAGTGGTTAGCAAAGGGTGGCTGGGTGGGTCGCACTGGGTGGGGCGGTGGTTAGCCCAGGGTGGCGCGGTGGTTAGCACAGGGCTGCGCGGTGGCTCGGTGGTTAGCACAGGGCGGCGCGGTGGCTCGGTGGTTAGCACAGGGCGGCGCGGTGGCTCGGTGGTTAGCACAGGCGGGGCGCGGTGGTCGGTGGTTAGCACAAGGGGGCGGCGCGGTTGGCTCGGTGGTTAGCACTGGGCGGCGCGGTGCGGCTCGGGGGGTGGAGGGGCTTGCGCGGTGCGGCTCGGGGGGTGGTGGGGCTTGCGCGGTGCAGCAGCCCAGGGGGGGGCTTGCGCGGTGCAGCAGCACGGTGCAACTCCTGCGGAACAGTGGTTAGCACTGTTTTCCAAGAACAGCATCTGGAAGGAGTCTCTATGTTCTAGCTTTGTTTACCTGGGTTCAGGTTCTCTGGTTTCACCCCACATTCCAAAATCATAAAGCTAAGTTAATCAGGGATGTGAGCCCCAAAGGGGACAGAGAGCCATGTGAGTGATGACAATCTCTGTGCAGCGCTACAGAATATAACCGCACCATAGAAATGAATAAAATAAATACAGATTTCCTGGCTATAAGATTTAGGCCCCATGTATGAAAACTGTGCAGGTCTTAAACTCTTTGTTGTCCATAGCAGCCAATCAGAGCGACCCTTTTTCCAGAGCACTATATGAAATTAGCAGGGCGCTCTGATTGGTTGCTATGGGCAAAAGTTTTAGACCTAGCCAGTTCTCATACATGGGGCCGTTGGTTTTGCAGGGTCGACCACTTCCCCTCGCTTTACATGAATGTGACTCCTTGTGTTTCGCAGGGACAGACGATAGACGACATTCCAAAAGACGTCCTGACCGACTGCGCGCAGCTGGTGAAGGCCAACAGTATCCAGGGTAGGTCTTGGCTACCTCCATGGCTGTCATGGTGGCTCACACGCCCCACAATAAATAACTATGGGTCACTCTGATCCTTTGGCCTTTGTGTCACTTCTGTCACACACACATTTATATAGAAGTGATATAAAGTTCTAGGATCCGCGGCTGCGGCTCTACACGTGGTTGTTTGGCCTTTTGTTTTTGTTTTTTTAATTCTTTATTTTTATTTATTTATTTTTTCTTTATTATTATTATTTTATTGTACATATTGTGCCCCCCATCCGGTCAGAACAAGTGGGGGAGGGCAATTTTACATTTGACAAATACAGGCTACAGCATGATGTCCTATAGATGACAGCAGGTCATGTATTTAAAACTTAACGTTTAATAAATGTAGACTAAAAGGAAACAAAAATGTATATGTATCAAAGCTCACTCTATAAGGGAGCAAACAATATCCACAAAAAAGAAATGGTCAACTATGAGAGGAAGGGTAGACAGAGTAATGCCAAGGGGAGGAGGGCAAGTAACAATCGATATGGGGGCCCTATCAAATTCCTAATTGATCTATTAGACCCTCCAACCTATCCACAGCTCTGTCGTGTATACTTGAGATACATGCAGTGAACTTCTAGCATCTCATACCGTTTTGGGCTTTTTTTTTTCAATCGCGCTGCAATAGACTGCAGAAGTGAAAACTTATTTATTTATTTTTTCCCCCTCATTAGGCTGCAAAATGAACAACATCAATGTGGTGTACACACCGTGGGCCAATTTACGCAAAACTGGAGACATGGATGTGGGGCAGATTGGATTTCACAAGCAGAAAGATGTAAGGCTTTTTTTTTAGAACTGAAGATTTAATTGTAGCAGCCATGTTCTTCATGAGCGCTGTATGTATACAATTATGGAAGTATGTAATCTCAGGTAGGCACTCCTGGAGAAGATATTTGTATTTGATTCTGGGTGCTGATCAAAATAATAGTGATAGTCTCAGAAGGAATTGATCGCACTCCATTAGATTTTGCAAAAGTGAAGTTTTATTAAGTGCTACCCATAGGCTCCAACACCATAGGTAAAATGAAAAGTGACTAATGCGTCGTGACGTTTCAGTCACACAGGACCTTTTTCAAATAGTCACTAAAAATAAGCATATAAAAATACAATATAAGTAAGATATAGAGTGGGAGATACATAGATATAAAGCATATATCATTACAAGTATTGGATGTACAAGGATACATTATATCACCCCATCACTGGGTTACTCTTCACAATGAAATATTATAAATATAGCAAAATTAGACTTTTGCAAGCAACAGTGTACTAAATAGGATGTAAATGTACAAGAAAACCATATAATGGTGTTGTAACATTGTAGTGTATTACATTTCACTGATGTAAATAACAGTGGCAGTAAAAAACAATGTCAGTAAGAGACAATATTAGTAAGAAGGACATACTCATATGATGGTAACGTATTTCAATGGGATGTTACCAACTCAGATGTTTTCAATATGTTCTGTATTGTTTAAAATATACATGAAACCCAATAGAGATATACTAGTTGTCTCCAGATATGCAAATCATAAGCTGTGTAACAGCTACATTGCCCTGTTATGCCCTAGGAAAACAAAATTTCTTACCATGAGATGAAAAATGGAAAATGTGTGCAACGGGCTAGCAGCCCTAGTGAAGTAAGAGCCAGATGGAGTGCAAACAGTATGAAGACGTAGTTTAAATAGAAAGAGAGAGGATCTCTGGCGCAGATAGGCTGGGAGCCTTCAGGCACCTGCAGTCGTAGGATCAACAGACTTTGGTAACTGTAGAAGCTGCTGGGTCTGAACAGACCCGGATCATCCCTGCAGTCAGTGCTGGGGGCTGTATTTCCCCTATGACTGGGGCTCCTATATTGGCCATAGCTACAAGGGCAAAAAAAAATATATTACTCACAAAAAGATAAAGGTATTTGGCTTTTGGTTGAAATTTCAGGACGAACATAAAATTTCTGGAACTTTTTTTTTTTAATGCCCTAAATGCCCCATCTCTCCACTTTAGATGCAACTGTTCAGTGTTTCAGTACTTTTTGCACAACTTGCTGATCTCTAACAAGGAGCTTAAAGGGGATTTGCCAAGACGGCACTTACCTAGCTCCTGTCAGCACGAGAGCAGGATATATACAAATCATGCTGAGTCATGAAGCTGCAGGGGAGAGAGGGGGGGGGAAATGAGGAGTTAGGAATCCAAGGGAGCGTCTCAAAACGTAAGTGAAATAATAAACAGTACAAGAGTGGATTCTCAATACAGCAAGACAGCCACTCTCTACCCGGTGCCTTAAAAGCTCATTCATTTTGCCTGTCATCAGATAAGAAGTGTTTCATGCAAGCGCGGCCTGTCAGCTCCTGGGTCGTGACTAGGGGAAGCTTTATTGTAACCAAGGGGGATTGAGAAATGCTGTAGCTCTCAGTTTTCACTTTTTTTTTAATCACATATATTTAGAAAAGTGATTAAATACCCATTTTGGAGGATCCCACGTCAACATTACATGGTGGCAAAACCCCTTTAATGGCAAAATTCACTACAGGTGTTTAATCCCTGAATCAGCCAATACATTTAGGGGATCAATTTGAATTGGGATTTAAACAGTCCTCCTCATCCTGCTGTTCACATTGTGACATCATGTGTCCAAGATAGGTCAGGAACTAGTTAAACACTTGGTGGCTGCAAAAAACAAGCCCTCATACGTCAGGTAAGCAATCTTAGTTTATAGGCTTTGTCTCCCAAGGTCTTTTCGTCCCTATCGGGATCCATCTTTCCTTATGTATCTTGTCCTGTGGTCACTCAGTTTTTCTTTTTACTGTTCTACTTGTAGCTACGTTCTGCAAGTGTTGACTCTGCACACTTTGCGGAGAAATAGCTATATGTTAGGTTCTAGGTGAGGATTCACTACTCTTTTCTATTGATCATTCAGTTCTTAAACATGAGGAGTCTTAGGATATGTTCACAAGGCGCGTTGAGTCCGTGTAAAATACGTTTTTTTTAGATACGTGTTTGGATCCGTCTGTCGGACCCCAAACGGACCCAAACACATGTCTAATAAATATTGTGATTTACATTGCTTTTAATATGAGACACGAATGATCACTTGCGTCTTTCGGACCAAGATTTGACATGTCAATTCTTGGGACGGATCCGAAAGACACAGCAGGGGCCCTATTTTAAACTGTAGGGTGCGATTCTGCTGCATCGAACAGGCATCCCAACACTCAGCTGCGTGTTTGGATACGTGTTGGATCCGTTTAGGATCCGATCGACGCTGCGTTTTGGGATGTGGTTTTCGGATCCAAACACGCCGTCTTTCAGCCCTATTGTTATACCTGTCCTGTGTTTGCACTACATCTGTTTCATTGTATGGATACTTTATCTGAAAATGATTAATAAGTATAGCGGTAAACAAGAAATAAAATAAGTGGTTACGTTGCTTGGAACACAGAGATCACAAAAACTGAAAGGCACAAAATGGTGTCTTGGAAGCACATGATCCGAGGCTCTTTCTGTATCTATCGTCACTGGCGCTTCTTGTTTTACATCGCAGTAACCAGTCACGGTGAATACAGATTCCTGGGAGAGGAAGGGGGTGATTTGGATATGAAGAGGCACAGAGCGCAGCAGGGGAGCGAGCTGCCAGCTGTATCTGAGCAGTAGGGCACTGTAGGGCGGGAAGGGGATATTGGGCCATATATCCCCTTCCCAAGAGATAGGTGGTCATATTTCATTAAGTCTCCTGCATGTGACGTTTCATCTAAATCCATTACACCAGATCTCTTCCACCCTCCAGTGATGGAGGAGCTCTTCTGATTGGTCAGTAACACTTCATCTCTAGGTAACCTGCTTATGTGAGAATTTTCCATTCTTAAACTTCAGATCATTTTAAATTCTGATCAACAAGAAATAAATATTCCAACACATTTCTTAAGTGTATTTTGTAATGTGTCCAGCAGATGGCGTAAAGAAACCACAAATTTAATATACACAGTGTAGTCTCGTTATTATGACCGACAGCTAATTTCTAGAGTAACGGGCATGTGCAGACCAAACAGCAGCTAGACGGGTTGGGACTGATTCAATAAGGTGCTAGTAGGTTGTCACAAGTACCCCACACAGGCTCAGTTGGGGTCTGGGGAATTGGGGACCAGCGTAGTACTGGGAAGTCTTGTTCATGAGTGGCCCAGAGAATGCCCCAAAAAGCTTCCCCAGACCGTAACACTGCCACCACCATCTTGTGTTCTTCTAGCAATGGTTATAGGGTGTGTTTATTTTGTCCATGAACCAGAAAAAAGTAACTTATTGGAGAAGACAACCCTTTGCCAATCAGCAAAGTCCAATTTCAATACTGCTGGGAAAAGCTTTTTCTGCTACTGCAGCTTGGATATCAATAGTGCAGTGACATCCATCGCATTGTCTTACTGGAAAATGTAATCCGCCTCAGAGGAAAAAATCAGTACGTACACAGTAGAGTCAGCAGAGGTGCAATGACATAGGTCTGCTCCAGGGCCCCATACACAGTAGGGTTAGAGGAGGTGCAGTGACATCCGTCTGCTCAGGGGCCCCTTACACAGTAGGGTTAGCAGAGGTGCAGTGACATCCATCTGCTCCAGGGCCCCATACACAGTAGGGTTAGCAGAGGTGCAGTGACATCCGTCTGCTCCGGGGCTCCATACACACTAGGGTTAGCAGAGGTGCAGTGACATCTCTCTGCTCCAGGGCCCCATGCACAGTAGGGTTGGCAGAGGTGCGGTGACATCCGTCTGCTCTGGGGCCCCAAAAACAGTAGGGTTAGCAGAGGTGCAGTGACATCCGTCTGCTCCAGAGCCCAATGCACAGGGGTCATTTTGCTGGTGAGCTGCTTCCCTAGCCCCCCCCTCCCCCTCCCTCTTCCGCACCTCCATAGCTGATGTTACTCTCTCACATCAGTGGTGCACGGAGCCCGCAGGTTCCACGTCTTTTTTTCACAATGGCGCCATTTGTCCACTCGGGATACTTTTACCACAGCAGCCGCCAACAGGTCACAAACTGCGCCTAGTCAGAAATATCCCTAACCTGTGCCCGAAATTTGATAATCATCCCAACTCTGATAAATCCCCGTTTTACCCATGATAGCAGCGAGGGATATATGTGCAGAAAAGCCTATCACCCCACTTATACCCCCCCAAGCCAGCGCCAAAAACGGGAAACTTTCTTCGTGAATCCCTAAGCTGCCCAGCGCCAAAAGTGGGAAGGGTTTTAAAATAATGTGACGGGGACAAATGATTAGTAAAAAGGGGGGCCATGATTTTTTGCTTTCTGTTCCCGGAAAAAAGGTTAACCGTGGGGGAAGAAATTTAAACCCCGGATCTAAATGGCTGGAAAAAACGAAAGATGAGCGATACCCCGACCTGGCAGCGGAGAAGGAATCGCGAGACCGGGAGGAGAGGAACGAGAAGAAAGCCCAGATCCAGGACATCAAGAAGAAGGAGAAGGAGGAAATGAGGAAAAAGAAGGAGATGGAGGAACTCAGGTGATTATTACACATCCAGAGATCCTGGGCAAACGTCCGCAAGGGGTAAAGTCAGGGGGGCCCTAGATTAGTGAAATGGGCACCCCCCCCGGCCCCGCATCGTTTTGGATAGAGGAGCCTTGGTAACTTCATTCCATAGAAGGAGTACGTCATGTGGTTTGAGGTTTCTCCATGGAGATGCCAGATTATCAGAACATTATCAGATGATTGATGGGCCAGCTGCACCATGAAGGGTCTCCGTGAGGTAACCTGATCGGTTTCCCTGCAGCGCCCCCACAGGAGGAATGAATCATTACACAGCGCTCATGCACATCTATGGTGTCCATGTGACGCACGGACATAGCGAGTCCTCCAGGCGACCACTTTTTGCAGCTATCATAATTTTTAAATAAAATCACTTAACTCACAATTTGTCAACAAAATTTGAGAAATACTTTATTAATGACGTAACTTAGCTCGTCAACTTTTTTGACACCTGTGATTACTGTCGGTGAATGGAAACGTTTTAGTTTTAGGAAGCAGAGAACCCATCCTGACATAGTCCTGCCCTCTGTGAGCAGTGATCAACGTCTTACTTGCGCTGATACTTTGTAACAGGCCGCTGATGTGTGAGCGGGACTAACCCCGAATAGGTTCTTGGGTTAAAAAACCCGAATGTTTTATTTTAGTTGAGGGGTTTAGTATGCGGTTTTCCCCCAGTATACTCCAGCCTGTATTTTAAACCCCTGTTTTGTTTTCTTCCCGGAATTACCCCTCTTTGTGAAATCCGGGAAAATTTTTTTAAATCAGGTCAGAAAAAAAAATTGAATGTTGTGATATACATTGGGTTACATTCTAAACGTGGCAAGATCGCTATTCTTGGAACCCCAGCCTTATCATTTTGTTCACGTTCTCAGCGACGGATCAGTGGGAAAAAGGGGCAGGCCGGAAAGGGGAGAGAGAGGGGGTGTTGGGGTAGCCACATAACGAAAAAAAAAAACCTTTTAAAACCAGGGGGGAAACCAAGTGCACTGCAAATGTCCGGGGGTTTTTTTTTTTTTAAAATAGCACTCCCTCCAACTGGGGGGGCAAACCTTCCGGCGGATTAACCACACACCCTTATTTTTTTAAAACAGTGCTTAGTGAGCGGCGTAAAAAATAGGGAGCTGTTCCCCAGAAAATGTACCACGGGGGTTAGTAGTTGCAGATGTTGCTTGGTCTTAGCGGACCCTGAAAAATAAAAAATTTTTTAAAAAAAGAAAAAACATTCAAAAATAATATATTATTTTTAAAAGAAAAAGCCAGCACTAACAGCACAAACCGCTGCTTTCAGTCCCTCCCTCCGACGACTTCATCACACATACACACATATATACATACACATACGTCTGTTGTGACGGAAAAGCGACACAGTTACAAAACGTATTTTAGTGCTGTTTTTGCTGTTAAAAAAAGGGGAAATAGACTGCTGTTTTTTTAATCTCTTGGGGAGGGGGAGCTGCCCTCCTTTTTTTTTTTTTTCCCACAAAAGTCGCAAAAAATAAGGTTTTAAAATTGCGTGACTTTTCGATCACAAATGTATATATGTGTAGGTGATATAAAGTTTTAGTGTTTTCGAGGGTGGGGTTAAAAATAGCGATTTGTTTCTTTTTTTTAACAATTTAATTTTTTGGGAGGTTTTTATCTTTTAATTTTAAAATATGCATTAAAATAAAGTCTTATTTATGACAGAAAAAAGAAGAGTTAAAGCAGTATGTCAGCAGCTCTTCCTCAGCAGCTTGCTCTTGGTCTCATTTGCTTTAGATCAGCACCACTGCTATTACAGCACGTTGTTTATGGAAAAAATATGTGGGTGCCCCCCCGGATCACACGCCTTCCCCCCATTTGCTCTTTTTTTTTTGGGCCCTGTTTGCTCCATGTTTGCAACCCCTACTTTACAGTACACAGTTTGCTTTTAAAGAGATCTACTGGCGTGCCCCCCAGTCACAAGCCTTTTTCCCCAGCATCTTGCATTTTACTCAAATTGGCTCCAAATTAGCACCACTACTATTACAGTACACAGTTATGCTTATATGAGATCATACGTGGCGTGCCCGGCAGGATCACACAGCCCTTCCCGAGCATCTTGCTCTTTGGTCATGTTTGCTCAAGGTTAGCACCATTAGTATTACAGTACACAGTTATTCTTATATGAGAACATACGTGCCGTGCCCGGCAGGATCACACAGCCTTTCCCCTGCATCTTGCTGTTTGCTCCAGGTTAGCACCATTACTATTACAGTACAATTATTTTATATGGAAAATATGGGTGCCCGGCAGAAAACCAACCCTTTTTCCCCCATTTGCTTTTGTCCGGTTAGCACCACTATTTCTTCCCAATTTATAATAAAACATAGTTGGGTTGGGGAAAAACCCAAAAAAAATTCCCATATTTTTTATTTGGGCCGGGGTTGCCATATTCTTCAATCATAAATTTAGTGCGGCATGGGGAAAAAAAAAATTTTTGGGGGGTTTTTTTTTTTTTTTCAGGGGGGAGTTAGTTGGGGGAGCGGTTTGGTGTTTTAACGGTTGGGGAACGCTCTCAATGAAATAAAGGAATTTTGTATCATATTCTTTAGCCCGCCCAAATCATAGGCCATGGATCTCTCTAGGGGGCGGGCTTGGGTGGGCTGGTGCTGTCTTCGTGCATCATGGAGAATTTGAGGGTAGAGGAGGACCTTACAGTGTATAATGAGTCTGGGTTGCTGGCAGCTGCCATGCTGAGTATTTTTGTCTAGTTTCTGGACTGTGGTCTGCCTCTGCCCATAGTGTGGCTTCATGCAAGAAGCCTCTGGAGACTCTCGCCTATTCCTGCTATTACTTAATAGTAATACCCGCCGCTGCTCATTATGAACTTGTCCGCCCATCGGCTGCTGCCCAAAGGAAGATTTTAACATTTTTAATTTTCTTCGACAGCTGTCGGACATTTTTTATTTTTTTCGATGTCTCTTCTGATGTCTACACAATCAGGTTTTGGTTTGGTTTCCTGGGAGATATTCCTGGGCTTCACATACATCATTGACTGGCCTCTTCTTGCTGCATGACTCAATTTGGATGCATGGAATTAGGAAGCTGCCGAATAAAAAAAATGCTGTTTTCGGGGCGAACTCTGCTGTTTTTTTCTGTGATATCTATTCAGGACATAAGGTCTTTGGCTGTCCAGTGGGAAGGGATGTCACTTACTGATGTCCATTTTGTTGAGTGTAAGCCATGTTTAGTTAGTTCAGTGGTTAGAGGGTGGTGTGGGATGTTATGCAGAACTATGACCAGTAAGTAGATGGTTGAACTCCCTGGTATCTGATATTGTCAAGCTCTTTTCCTTGGTGTCAAGTGGTAAGAACTAACCCTGGATTAATTTTTATGGTGTAAACAGATTTGGGTCCTCTTACTACACCATGTAGTCCCTGTCCACTTTGGCTTCAGGGTTTATGCTCATTTTGGGCAAAAGAGCATTAGTATCCAGCAAAGGAGCAAGCAGTAAGCTTTTGTCCCTGGTGTCTAGTGGTAAGAACTAAAAATCAATCAAAAGGCACATAGGAATTTTTGGAAAAGCTTTTCTGCTACTTAGAATACATGAAAAAATGTTTGAGGTTCCGTTCACATTTTTTGATCAAAACTGCTTAAGCCTACCCGCCAATCAGCAAGGCAGCCTCAATACAGGTGGGTACCTACACTAACGTTACCTCTCTTAGTGCCTGTTCCGACCTCCACACTTCAGGGAGAGAAGGCTCAAGCTACATTGTACACCTGCACTGAATGGAGTGCAAGAAACCAACGAGGGGGCAGCCACTCACCAATACGGACAATCTTGGAAACAATACTTGGCCTGCTGATCCAAAAAAAACTTTAAAAAAAAATGAGCATAGGTGCACACTGGTGTGGCAGTAACATACAAACACAATCCAATATCAGCCGCACACTACTGGCACTAAAAATCAATTAAAAGGCACATTGGAAGTTTTGGAAAAGCATTTCTGCTACTTAGAATACACGAAAACATTTTGAGGTTCTTCACATTTTTGATCAAAACTGTCTATCAGCTGATCAAAAATGTGAACTAAGAACCGCATATTTTTTTTCATGTGTTCTAAGTAGCAGAAATGCTTTTCCAAAACTTCATATGTGCCTTTTGATTGATTTTTAGTGCCAGTAGTGTGCTGCTGATATTGGATTGTGTTTGTATGTTACTGCCACACCAGGGTGCACCTATGCTTATTTTTGTCAAAAAAGTTTTTGGGACGTGCAGACCAAATATTGTTTTCTAGTGGTAAGAACTGGATTTATTTTACTCTTGTAAGCAGACTAGAGTCCTCTGCAAATCTTTGTTGTCCCTGTCCATGTTGGCACTGGGGCCTAGGCTCATCTTGGACAAAGGAGCATTAGTACCTTGCAGAGGAGCAGGCATTGAACTTGCGGCAGCACTTTTTGTGCTTAGCTCACACTACTATTATTTTGAACACAACTGTACGTATGAAGTTTGCACTCTTTATAATACCAGCATTCACCACGTGGTGTCCTCACTTGACTGTCAGAGCAGAGCTGGACTACTCTTACTCAAGTCCAGTACATAGTATTATTTGGGGTATAATTAGCATTTAGTTGGTATTTATCCTTGTATGGATAAAGGATTTGCAAAATTTGGTTGTATAGAAACACTGATCACACTCGGGAGGGATGTTCCCTGGATCAATGTCCTATATCTAGAATCTTGTTTCCATAACCTGTAATATGTTGTTTTTTTTTAAGAAAGATATTTAAGCCCCTCTAGAACTTGGTCAATGACTCCACCATCACCACCTCTTTGGCCCTGGGCTTCATAGTGTCACCGCTACTACAGTAAAGAATTCTCGTCTGTGATGATGGGGAAACCTTTTATCCTGTAGACATAGACAACGCCCCTTTGTCTTAGCATTAAAGTAGTGTTCCCACAATGGAATTTGATGGCAAATGGATAGGCCATCGAAATGTGATAGGTGTAGGTCACACCTCTTGGGATCTATCTTGGGAATGGGTCCCCGAAAGCGCCATCTAAGAATTGAGGTCCGGTCAAGCTTGAAAACGACTCCCTATTCTGTTCTATGGGAGTTCTGAGCAGAATGTTCGGCCATACTCGGAACTCTCATAGAACAGAATGGAGAGTCATGTACAAGCAGGACTGGATCCCCATACTGAGCTGACGCTTTCAGGGGGCCTGTTGACAAAATAGGTAAGGGAACCAGAGATGTTATCTTCACCTATTAGTCTTTGATAGGATATCCAATCAGTACTTCATCGAAGTCGATGGTGAGAACAGCCCTTACCTAGCACCCTCTGTTTTCTAAGAGACCATGAATGGAAATAGGAGTTGTATGAAGTCCTGGTTGGTGTTGGGTTTCCCAATAGCCAAACCAGATCTGTCTTCTGTAATGTTTGGGCTGTGGTGGTCCCTGATCTAATGCAGGATCCCAATGTGGTTTACAGTCTGGACCCTTCTACAACTTTCCTTTCTCTAGACTTGTTTCATCCATGTCTTGTTTGCTGAAGCTCGAACCCCATGAGCAGCTTCTCCGTCCTTGTGACCCCAGCACCTCGTCTGCTGTGAAGTGCCATTCCCAGAGATGTTATCTACACCTATTAGTCTTTGATATCATATCCTATCAATATACCATCACAGTTTATGGGGGGGGGGGGACAGCCCTTACCTAGCACCCTCCGCTTTCTAAGAGACCATGAATGGAAATAGTTGTATGAAGTCCTGGTTGGTGTTGGGCATCTTAATAACCAAACTAAGTCTGTCTTCTTTAATGTTTATTCTTTGGTGGTCCCTGATCAAATGGACGATCCTACTGTGGTTTACAGCCTGGACCCTTCTGCAACTTTCCGTTCTGTGGACTTGTTTGGTCCTTGTTGCGTCTCGTTTGATGAAGCTCGGACCCCATGAGCAGCTTCTCCATCCTCGTGACCCCAGCATCTCGTCTGCTGTGAAGTGCATTTCCCAGAGATGAAGTGACCTGTTGAGCACAAAGGGAATCAAGATTTGGGAATGGATGTTTGTGTTTTTTCTTCTTTGACCTGGATACTCTCATTAGATCCCCGCAGACCCCCCCCCCCCGCCCCCCTCCGCAGGGAGTATGAGGTTGTTACCGGAGAACATGTCCCCTCTTTTCCCAAGGGTTGATCTATGGGGTTTCACGACGAACGTTCAATCTTGCCCCCCCAAGACTTTTCTTAAGAAGGCAAGGTTTGGCTGACCCCTCCCAGGTAACCTTGTCTGGAAATCCTGGGCTCGGCTTGTTTTCAGTCGTCTGGTCACGTGCTCTCTGTTTGCACTCATTCCTGTCTGTATACACATGGTCTGTCACTGAAGTGCTATTTCCTCCTCTTTGTATCTTGAGGATTAGTAGAAAATCAAAAGCAGATGAGGCGAGTGTCATCCACTGATGGAGCCAGAGTGCGCATCCAACTGCTCATTACTGGGGGCTCCTGTGTGTGCAGTCCGCTTTCTAGATAGTCTTCTAACACCATGTCCTGTAGGTTATGAACTGTGGCCTCTATGTGTGCGACTCTTCCCACAGATGCTCGATCCAATTGAAATCTGGGGATTTGGAGGCTGTCACCATTTTGATCTCTTGGTCATGTTCCTCATTCCTGGGCAATTGTAGCATTGTGGCCCCGGGCTATTATCCTGTGGCTGGGCTCCCTGCCATTATCCTGCTGTCATGATGGTGGGGTCTTGGGCTGTATAATTTTTGGGTTGGTAAAACCCCTGCCCCGGGAAACCATCCACTTTGGTGCAAACCCCCGTGCAAAAAATTTGCCCATCACATCCCTTTCTGCCATTTTTGCTTTTTTCCCATAACGCATCCAGTCACCATCTCTTTGCATGGGGACTCACTGACCCCAACCCCATGATCACAAAAGGGTTTTTCCTATTCCCCATACATCCCTCTGCCTCTTGTCCCCCGTTTTCCCGGGACCCTAAAGCCCATTTTTTCCACAAGGGGAAACACTGAAGATCTATCACTTTGATGTAATGTAAAGTAGTCAGTGCACGGCTTGTATAATATTTATTTTTTGGGTCCCCCAAAATAATCCCCAACACGCCCAATTTTCAAACCTTCCCTACGAAAATTTTTGGGGCACCCGGTAAAAGGGGACAAATTGTCCCCCAATTTTTTTGATTTTCTCCACGTTTCTTTGGATTCCCCCCTTTTTAAAGGTTCGGGTGTCTTTTAATTTGGGTTATCGGATCCCCCAAAAATTTGGGACATAGGGGTCATTGGAAGTTCAAATGGCTCCTCAGGGAAAAGGGAATTTTTTTGGGATCTAAAAAAAAGACTTTCTGTTTTCCTACAAAAATTTGGGCCCTAGGCAAAACCCCAAAGCCCCCTGCCCACGGGGCTGTATGAAAGGCCCCGGGGCCCAAGCCCAAACAGTGGTTTAACAAGACGGTTTCCCCTGGGGACGGGCCCTCCCCAAAGGTCCCCAAAAAAATTTTAAAGTGCACTTGCCCGCTCATCCCAAAGTTGACTGTGCCAGCATTTGGCGAGGCTAAAAAAAATTTGGGGGGTTTAAAGCCGCGGTGTCAAAACCAAACATGCCGCACCGCATCAAATTGGTCTGCAGGGCGTCTCCAAAAGGAATTCTTCTAAAGAAAATGCAAAAGGAAAGCCCTTTGAGCATTTTGGGTAAAGCCCCAAAAGGGATAAGGACATGGTTTTTTTTTGGCCCCTTTTTTCTTTTGGTTAAAGGGGCCCCCCCCGGCCCCCCCCCAAAATAAATTTGGGGGGGTTTCAGAAAAGTGTCAGGATGTTTTGGGCCCAACAACGGGTGGGAGTTAAAAAGGGACAAGTGTTCTTCCCTTTACGGCCCATGATGGTGGGGAGTGTCAGGGTTTTTGGTTTTTGCATGAGTGCTGCGGTTGTGGGGGGTACATTTATGGGGAAAAACCATAAATGCCAACTGTATGTGACTCCTGAGCGGGAGCATGATCCCCCCCTTCGGGGCCCGCGGGGCCCGTTTTCCAACATAAAAACCTCACAAAATTTCCAAGACCCCCTTGCCCTGCTAAAGAGAATGAGGATAAAGGTGCGGGAGGGCCAACCCGGGGTCTCCAGACCAAAACCCTTTCAAATGAAGGGGGTTTTTTTGTAAGCAGGGGGGAAGAGGTTTTCCAGGGGGCCCTGAACCTGTGAAGCCCCAGTGACCCCCAAATCCCCAAGAGGGTTTAAGGCAGGCGGAAAATAAGGGCCCGGCCACCCCAAATATTGACATTTTGGGCAAAATTTTTGCCATTTTACTTAAGGGGGTTTCACTTGTTCCCAAGCGGTTTAGAATTGATTGGGGGTTTTTGGGATTTTTCAAGGGTGCCCCAAAATGTTACATTATTAAAATTAAACAGCTTTTTTGGCAAACATTTCTTTTTATTATAGTTTTTGAAAATTTTAAAATGTTATTTTTTGGGGTTGTCCCAAAATCGTAAAATTGTTTAAAAGTGGCAAAATTGGGTTGAAAAAATGGTGAGGGAAAAGTCCCGGAAAAAATTTGTTAAGAAATCGTACACCGGAAAAAAGGTTAAACCAGGTTTAAGGGTAAGAATGTCACTTGACTGCACCCAGCAGACTAGTGATTTGAAGCTTGGAGGGGTTAATACCAAGGAATGTAAAATAAAGGTTTTGTAAGGGAATTAAAGGTTAATCGGTATTGAAATGAAAACCCGTGATGAACCGCGAATGTGAGTGAGTTAGTTCTGGGTATAAGAAAAGAATAAAGGGTGTAATTCCCCGGGAAATCGGGGTGTTCAGGAAAAAGGGTTAAGAAATGTAAAGTGACGGGCCCAGGTTTAGTGAGTGCAGTTGGGGGATAATCCAGGGGGAACTCAGGAAAGAAAACAGGATAAGAAAAGTATGTAACAGTGACTGCCCCCGGGGAAGGGGTAATTGGGTTTGGAGTGGCCCCCAAAAAGTTTTTGAAAATTAAATTTTTATTTGGGAGATAACCCGGGCGAATCGGGACCGAAGGATAAGAATGTATGAAACCGGTGAGGCCGCCAGGAGTAGTGAGTGCAGTTGGAGGTTTAAAATACAGGATGTAACTCGGGCCCAGTTTTGGAAAAATTAATTTACGAAATGTACCAGTGACTGCACCAGCGGGAATTTGTGAGGCAGTTGGGTAAAATTTAAGGATGTAAATCAAAAACCGGCGGGAAAAAGAAATGTAGGGTACATAGTGACTGCCCCCGCAAAAAAGGGAGGCGGTTGGAGGATAATAGGGGGATGTAATCAGGTCAGTACGGATAAGTAATGTATGTACACAGTGTTTTGAAACCAGAGAATTTTGAGGAGCGGAGGGATAATAAGGATGAAACTCGGACCCCAGTACAGGTTTAAGGGTTAATGTCCGTATGTACCAGTGACGGCCCCACCCAAAAGTAGTGAATCGGGTTGGAGTATAATTTTAAAAACGAAAATAATGAATGAGGTGGACTGTCACTTGAGGTTGATGTCTCTGCTTCATTGGATAATCACATTTTTTTATGTGGGGTAAATTTATCGTGTGTGGGGAAAGGGCGTTTTTATACCGTATAGTGAGCTGTCCCCTAAATAAATCAAAAATTTTTTAGGGTTGTCCCCTTGACTAGATGCCGGGCTGCAGGCTCTTTTGAAGGAGCGCTGATCAACTTGCAGTAATTTTGCCTTTCCAAAAAGCAGTTTTGGGAAAATTTTTTTCCCTTTAAACCCAGAGGGGCTAAAAACAGACGCCCTTTAGGTTGGAACCCCTGCCCTTATATAAGGGTTCAGGAAACATTTTAAAAAGTTTTATTACTCCCCATTAAACCAAAGGAGGAGTCCAGGACTCCTTTATTACGCTGAAATTTCCCCTTCATGTGATGGCAAAATTTTTTTTTCTTTCCCTTCCAAACTTAGGGGGAAATCTTTCTCTCGGGACACTTTTTTATGGGGAGCATTCTACCTTTCCCTTTTTTTAGGGAAAACCCCTTCTTATTAAACATTTTATTTTTTTGTAAGAAATTGAAACCTTTTAACACATAAAAGGTGGGCCAGAGAGTGCCCTATTTTAAAGTGAGCATTTTACCTTGCATACTTTGGGGAGACACTGTAAAATTTATTTTATGTTAAACCTTATTTAGGGGGCATGCATTTATTTTGTGAAACCCTTT
>JAODAL010057949.1:0-22378 GCA_025379985.1 Phyllomedusa bahiana | reverse complement strand
AATTTAAACCTCCCCTCCCCCTCCCCCGCTCCCCCGGCCCAGCTTCAACACAGCCCTGACTTGCCTGAGATGATGCACCCTGAGAGCTGATGCGCCACCTTGCACTAGCTCTGGACCCGAACCACTGCCTAATGAAGACCAAATGAAATTGTGAAACTGTCGGCCTTGTGGATTTGACGGAGAGAAAGGCTCCGTGTCCGCATCGTGTCCGTCTCCTCCTCCGTCGCTGGCGGGACCTGTTGTTTCAGAGTGTCCAACGATCGTTCCAGAACTAAGATCACCACAATGCTCATGCTGACAAGGGCATTGTCCGCACTGACCATTTTGGTGGCTTCTTCAAAACTGGCAAGGATGGTGCAGAGCTCTTTCACCTGCCTTCACTCTCGGTGGTTCAACACCCCGAGGTCCGTACCGCTGCTTGTCAGGCCATGTGTCACTTCGTACTGCGTAATGGCATTGCGCTGCTGCCACAATCGTTGGAGCATGTGGAGGGTGGAATTCCAGCGTGTTGCCATGTCAACAATGAGACGGTTGACGGGGAGGCCGAGCTGACGCTGCAACACAGCCAGGCGGGACGAAGCAGGGTGCGAACGGCGGAAGTGCGAACTCAGACCTCGAGCCTTCTTCAGCAGGCAGTCCAGACCCGGGGAGCTCTTTAGAAATTTCTGGACGACAAGGTTCATGACATGTGCCAGGCAAGGGATGTGCTCCAGCCTACCGATCTTAAGGGCGGCCAGCAGATTTCGCCCGTTATCGCACACCACCTTGCCTGGCACAAGGTTCTTGTCACCCAGCCAGCGCTCGGTCTCGTTGCTTAGAGCCGTCCACAGCTCCTGACCTGTGTGTGGACGGTCTCCAAGGCAGATTAATTTCAACACGGCCTGGTGTCTCTGGGCACGTGATGCCACCAGAGGACCTTGGGGGAAAGAGTCCTGCACCATCCCTGCGGTTTTGAAGAGCGTGCGCCGAGCATGAGAGCCACCGTCACCCCAGAGACATCCACCCAGCTCACCCAGTGAGCTGTCACAGAGATATAGCAGCCTTGGCCATGCTTACTAGTCCATGTGTCGGTGGTCAGATGGACTTTTCCGGACACAGATGCAGAAAACCCCCTTGAAATTTTAGATGACACGGGGGTTTGGCCCAAATGGGAGGGCGGTTTTTTTGGCAAAAAAAAGCCTGCTCGGATCTTGTATTGGGGCAGGTAGGGCCATGACGGCGGGCCCCCAATCTGTGTCCACCGGGGAAAAAGGCAACTTTTCCCAAAGGGCCCCAAAACCCTGGCAATCCCGCTTTGGGTTTTTTGGGTTTTTGGGATTGGTTTTGGGGGTTAAAGTGTTTCTTTGCCCCCAAAACCCTGATAGACGGGAAGGCTAGCTGCTAGAAGGGGCCGCTTTTATGGCGGCAGGTCGCCCAAACTGGGGGAAAGGAGAAAGGGTAGGGGGGTCTTGGTGGTGCTGGTGGTACTCGGGGGAGGGTTTGGGAGGCTGAAGCGGAGGTGATCCCTGATAATGACTCTGAGAGACATGGGAAAGTTTGAGGGGGGGCTTGGGGGGTGGGGAAAAGAGGGAAAAAGGGCGGGGGGACAAAAGGGGTGTGACAGTGGTTGGGGGCCCGGCTTGGGTTTTCGGGCCCTTTTTTGGGCCAAAAGGTGTTTGCCTCCAAAAAAAACCTAATGCATTCGCTGCATGTGATTAGACATTTTTGGTTTTTGGTGGTTAACCACCTAAGGTTCTTGCCTCTATTTAAAGGGCTTTTTAGGGCCAAAGGGGCGGCATTTTGACACGCGGGGTTTTTGAATCAGAGGCTTGCTAAAAAAGGGCCCCGGGTTTTGGGGGGAGGCTCCGGGAACCCTTTTTGAGGGGAAATAAGTGGGGGAGGGGGGTTCGCGGACCGTGGGGGGGCGGAATCATCCCCCAAGCGGACTTCCTGCGACCTATTGAAATGTATACTGAAAATAAAAATTTTGGGGTTTTGCAGCAAAACAAAGAGACCTGCAGTTCTAGAAAAGGGAGGGTTTACCCAAATTAAAAGTTCGGGGGTCTCCCCAATATCCAGGAAAAAATTTCAATAGCAAAAACTGTTAATAAAAAAGATATTCCATTTCCCCATGTCAAACACTAAGTCTTGGTAAAATTGACCCTGTGTTCTTTATAGAAAAGAGCTTGTCTTTTGTTCCCCCCCACGGGGTCCCCCCCCCCCCCCCCCGCCCCCCACCGCCGTGAATTTCAGCGGGAGATGCTGCTTTAAAATTTCTAGAAACCCTAATAAATGTTCAAATTTTAATCTAACTAAATTGGAAGGATCCAAGCAAATTTAGTAGAGGTTTTTTATGTGCAAAAAATAGAATTTCGCTGAGCTGTTTGGGAAACGGCAGAGCGCAGACCCTTTCCCCCTTTGAGACGGGAGAGACACTGGGGTGAAACGGAAAAACCTGTTCTTGTAAAACGAGGGTTTCAGGTGTTTTTTTAAGCCAATGGGCAAACCTTTTTTTCCCAATCCCGTCATGACGTGGCCACACAAATCTCCCCCTGATTATTTGTAAATTCCCATTTGCGGGCCCGCCAAAATTACGGGAAAGGGGCGCCGAAAAAGGCGCGATTTTTAATGGGATGTTGCACAGTTTTTAAACCCTTTAAATTTTATCGCATGATCGGGGAAATTTTCTTCCCCTTTAAAAACCCTTTTGCCGGGTTTTCAACTTTGTTGAAAAAAATCGTTTCAACATTTGTCCTAAATTTTCTGCATCCGGGAAGCCTGCGGGCTACAACCCAAAGGGAGGAAAGGCTTTGCAGACCGCCGGGATTTTTTGCCGTTGACCGGCTTCCTTCTACCCTTAAATGGACCATTTAAACTGGGCCGTCGGGCAGCAAAATCATCCTCTTGATTTTTAACTTTCCCCTTCTCCCCCCAAACCGGCAATTTTTTATCAAAGGGGTTTCTTCAGAAAAGGATTACCCAACAGTGGTGGGGTACCGGGGGTTAAATTTTTGGGGTTGCTTTCGCCATGGGGGAAAGGTTGCGATGATGCTGTTTGATAAAAATTTGGGGCCCGGGGAAAATGGGAGGACGAGGGGGGTAAAACCGCTGGATGCAAGATGAAATTAAAACCACTGAAGGACAAAATTGGCGACGTGTTAAATTACTGAGATTCACGGGGCCCCCTAAACCCGCGAGGGACGGGTGGCGGTCCTGAAAAACCGATGACCCGCTGGCAGGGTTTGTTGTTGCCCACCCACGGAAGGAGCCCCTTCTTCGGTCCCTCAAACCCCCATGTGCTATTTGCTCGTTTTCCACCTGAATTTGCTCCTGTTAAGAAATTTTAAAAAATTTGAAAAGGGTATGGAATAGTTTTGGAAAGTCTATTATTAACAGACGGGGAAATCACAAATATTTTTTCAAATCCCCCCTAATCAAAAACCAAAAATTTCTGGATTCAAATTTTAAAAAAATCTGGCTGGGCAAAAATTTCAAAAAAACACGTATTGTTATGTTTTCGTTTTTAATTTCAAGTTGTTTTTTTATACCTTTCAATTCACCTGTGGTGACTATAAAATTGTGTATTTTGATATAAGGGGCACGCTATCTGAATGAACAAAGCTGTTTTTTTCGACAAAGTCAAAAAACACGATCTGTTTTAAAATTCGGATGATACAAGGTATTTTTGGGGACCTTTCAAATTTACCTGTGGGGAATATAAAAATTTCCCGTTTTTTAAGTATAAGTGCCCCTATTGAAAAGAACCAAAGCTGTAGTACGCCAAAATCAAAAAACAATATCGTTTTAGATTGGATTTTTACAAGGTATTTTTGGCACCCTTTTTAAAAATTTATCTTTTGGGGATATAAAAATTTCTGTATTAAAAATAAAAAGTTTCACGCTATCTGAATGGGAAAAAAAGCTGCAAAGTGCCAAAATCAAAAAAAAACGTATTGTTATAGGTTTGGTGTACAATGGGATTTTTGGCCCCCTTTCAATTTACCTTTGTGGTGAATATTTAAATTGCTGTATTTAAAATAAAGTGCACGCTATCTGAATGAAAAACCCCAAAACGGGAATTTCGCCAAAATCCAAAAAAAAACGTATCCCGTTATAGATTGGATGATACAAGGGGATTTTTGGCACCCCTTTAAAATTTACCCTTTGGGTGACATAAAAAAATTTCGTATAAATATAAGGCACCCCTACTGGGTGAAAAGAGCCTGCAGTGGCCCCAAAATTTAAAAAGCACGTATCTGTTATAGATTCGGATGATACCCAAGGTATTTTTTGGCACCTTTCAATTCACCTGTGGTGGGCTATAAAATTGCTGTATAAGATAAAGGGGCCGCTATTTTGAATGAACCAAAAACTGAAGCGCCCAAAGTCAAAAAAACCAAAGTATCGTTATGGGTTTTATATCAAAAAAGGTGGAATGGGTAAAAAATTTAAAAAAAACCCCCTATTGAAATGTTATTGGAAAAAATAAAACTGGAGTTTTGCCCCCTAACAAAAAAGACCTGCAGGTTTTAAAAGAAATGATGTGTATCCCAATTAAGTTTACACTGCCCCAAAATCCAGGAAATCTTTCAATTTGCAAAAATGTTAATAATGAAGATATTTCATTGCAAAGTCTACACTTTGTCTTGGTGAACTTTAAACAGTGTCCTTTATAGAGCTTGTCTGTGTTCGCCCACGGGGGCCCCCCCTTTCCCCCCCCGGTTTTCCCCCCCCCCCCCGTGACCCTTTTTAGCGAAAGATGCTGCTTTAAAAAAAATCTTTCTTCCCCCAAAATCTTCCAATTTTCTAAACTAATAACAGCTAAAATTTGGAGAGGTTTTTCTGTTTTTAAAAATAGTTTTGATTTTGCCGAGTAGTTTGGAGACATGCAGAGGCACGTTCCAAAATGTATGGGAAACGCTTTAGAGAGACTTTAGGCAGAAAAGGAAGGGGCTGTTCTATGTTTAAAAACGGGGGGGTCATGTGATTTTTCCCCGAAATCGCAACCATTCCATTTCCCAGTCATGACGTCGCAAACACATCCCCACCTGCTCTATTCTGTAAGCTGATTTGGTGGCCCGCCCCCAAAAGTGAGGAAGCGCCCAAAATTTGGGGCGATATTAATAGATTATTTCGCAAAATTTTTAACTAAATTATGCCCTGATCGAAAAAATCCCATTACCCTTTTAAAAAACCCTTTTCCCGTTTTCAAAATTTGTCGATTTTAAAAAAACGGGCCCCCAAAAACCCAGTTTAAAAACCCCGGGAAAAAATTTTTGCAGATGCCCTTTGAAAATTTTCCCCGGTTAAAAAAAAAAATTTAGTCCTTACACTTTTCAAAAATTTTCCCGCAGCTATTTTTGCCTTCTTTGGTGTCAATTTTCTACTACAGTGCCTCATGGCTATTTGTAAATTGATACTAAAAAGTTTAAAAACTGGTTTTCTTTCCCAGGATCTTCTTTTGGTTTTAAAAGTGTTTTTTGCTCTTTTTCTTTGGGGCCATTGGGGGGGACTATTCCCTTTGGGAAAGGTCTTTCTTTGGGGGAGGGGGGAGCTTTTGTATTCTTTTTTTCCGCTAGGATGACAATAAAAAAGAAACCCGTGTACCATTATTGATCATACTATATGAAATGACCATAACTGTTCAGGCCACAGCACAGCCAGTAAGGTAGAGCAGAAACTGCACTTTTGGCCATGATTTGTACCTGAATTGTGCATGCTTCTTGCAGTGGTCTGAACACTGTCTGGTTCCAGTGCTGATTGACAGGTTTCCACCATACCCATCTGTTTTTTCTGCTAGCCTCCTGCTGGACTGCAAGTTAATTAGACAGTGCAATTGACAGCCACTCAGTCTGTGTTTTTTGTGGCTGGATATCAGAGGGCCATTCAAATCACGCTCTGAACCAGGACTCCTTGTACTGCTTTGCTATCTCCGGTTTGACCTGCATTTGCTTAACCTCACTTTTGTGTGTTCGTCTGTCTTGTCTGTTTCTGTGTTTCACTTTACTCAGTGTAGAGACTGTCACCCAGTTGTCGCCGGCCACATAGGGTTGGGCCGGCAATTAGGTAGGGACCATTGGGGGCCTGGTGCTAGGGCTCATTCTCTGTCTTTCCTGTTCCTATTTCCTAATGTCCCTCACACTATACTTCAATAAGTGTGGACTTATTTTCAAGGCCAGGACAAAGCATTTTGGCACCCTAGACAAATAGGGCAAATGGACTTGGGAAAAATTCAAATTTGCTGCTCTGACCTGAGACACTGTGCCATTGGCTGCACCTACACTGAGTCTGTGTAACGGGTGGAAACATTGTGCCCTCTTTTTCTGGAGGTGTAGTATAAATTACATGTTATTTTTATTCTGTGGTCAGTGCGAATACAATGTGCTAAGCAGACTGAAGTGTGGTTTTCATTGGCACCATTTTGGATACCTGCTACTTTTTGATTACTTTCTATTCCAATTTTCGGGGACCAAAAAAAACTCACAATTTTGGTGCTCAATATTTTGGTATTCACTGTATGAGATACACAAGGTTAAATATTAATAGATCAAGCTTTTACAAACACAGTAATACCAATTATGTTTCATTTTTCTATTGTTTTTCTTTTTTAAAATGGGGAAAAGGTGAGGGTTTAAACCTTTTTTAAACTTTTCTGAGAGAGAGAGAACAGAAGGTCAGACTTCTGGCACTGATAGGGTCAGCAGGAAACCAGTGGGTTACAGACAGGAGCTCTTATTCCGTGCCCAATTATGGCAAGCGGCCACAAAGTCCTTGACGTCCTGCAAGAGGGAGATCACCAGTAATGTCGAGTCAATAGGATGAGGGACTTGTGGTACTCAGGATGGCCGACAACTCTAGAGGCTTGCCCCCAGGACAGAATCCCCTTCCTTAGTGCAGGATGCACAAAGGTCCTACCTGGTGGAATTTCTCGCAACTTTACGGGGACAGCATGGATGAGGTGATCAGGAGGGATAAGGTACTGCGGTTCAGGTTCAGAACCAGAAGCATCCATGGCTTTTGACAGGGCATCAGCCTTAAGGTTTTTTGTGGCTGGTCGAAAGTGGAGGTTAAAGTTGAAATGAGAAAAGAACAGGGACCAGCGAGCCTGATGTAGATTCAACTCTTGAGCCATTTGTAGATAAAGAAGATTTTTGTGGTCCATATAGATAGTAATGGGATGTAGAGCACCCCTCCATAAGATGTCGTCATTCACTCAAAACCAGTTTGATCGGCAGCAGCTCCCTGTCTCCGATGGAATAATTCTTTTCAGCAGCGGAGAATGTCCTAGAAGAGAAGCCACAAGCAGGAAATTTGCCTTTGGTGGATTTTTGCAAGAGGACAGCTTCAGCTTCAACCAAGGAGCATCGACTTCAAAAAAGAAAGGACTCTCCAGATCCGGGCGGTGAGGAACTGAGGCGGAGACCAAGGTCAATTTCAACTGGGCAAAAACTTCTTCAGCCTCGGAGGACCATAGATGAGGATTACTGTCTTTCTTGGTAAGGGTGACAATAGGAGCTATGAGAGTGGAGAAGTGTGGGATGAATTGGCGGTAGTGGTTAGAAAAACCGATGAACCGCTGTATAGCTCGGAGACCGCTAGGGTGTGGTGAGTTTAACACTGCTGTTGACTTCTCCAGATCCATTAGAAGACCTTGTGCCAAAATTATGTACCCCTAAAATGGCAAACTGGTCCATTCGAATAGACACTTCTCCAACTTGGCATAGAGATGGTTGCATCTGAGGGGGGAGAGCTCTCGTCAAACATGAGTGTGATGGGATTCACGACCTGGGGAGTAGATTAGAATATTGTCCAGGTAAACCAAGACACAGTTGTACAGAAGATTCTGGAATATGTCATTCACAAATTCTTGAAGCTCTACTCGAGTATTGCAGAGACAAAAAGACATACCCAGATACTCGTAGTGGCCATCCCTGGCTTTAAAGGTGGTTTTCCACTCATCCCCGTTACGGATTCAGATCAGGTTGTAAGTGCCCCGGAGGTCGAGCTTGGAGAAGACTGCAGCTCACTGGATTCTATCAAAAAGTTCCAAAATTAACAGCAGCAGGTAACGATTCTTAATGGTAATCTTATTAAGACCTCGATACTCGATGCAAGGCCGCAATAATTTGTTTTTCTTCTCAACAAAAAAGAATCCTGATCCTGTGGGTGAGGACAGCTTGCGCCCTTTTCTAGATTCTCTTTTATATATGCCATCATAGCTTCAGGATATACTCTACCCTGAGGAGGAGTGGAACCAGACTGAAGTTCTATTGGGCAATCGTAGAGCCGATGAGGATGGAGAAACTCTGCTTGTTTTTTGCAGAAGACATCGCAAATTCGTTATAGTGTGCTGGAATCCAGGGGGTGCAGGACAGCAGGCCGAACAGTCGAGATACCCACTAGACCCAGATGCAGGAAGAGTGGCACCGGGTGCTCCAGCGTATAAATTCACCTGTTCTCAAGTTGATGTTAGAACCATGATTGTGTAACAAATGGAGCCCCAGCAGAAAAGAGCTATAGGAGTACAGTATAATGAGGAAGTAGATTTTCTCCTGATGTAATACTCCCAATGCGCAGAGTAAAGGGTGGCGTGTGGCACTAGATGGTACAAGAAAGGACCTCCCCATTCACAGACAAGACAGAGAGGGGTTTATCCAAGGGAACCACAGGCAGGATGGATAAAGTTGCCCACTGAACCCGAGTCCATGAAGGCAGCAACTTGAAGACTGGAACTGGAGGGAAGGACTAGGCTGACCAACATGGTCAATGGTGAAGAGGAAAGTTCCAGGCCCAGGTTCACCTCTCCCACAAAGCCTAGGCTCTGGAGTTTCCTGGACAAATCGGGCAGTCCCTACGCAGGTGATCTTGGCACCAAAATAGAGGCACAAGCCTGGTTTAAGCTGCAAGCTTTTTCTTCTTCCGACAGGTGGGCTTTATCTACTTGCATGGGCTCCTCCTGAATATGAGAAGGGACAGGTTGAAGAGGACGCTGACACACGGGTGCCAGACGAGGACTCCTATGGGGACAAAAAGCCTCCCGTTGTAGCCAAACTTCCTGTTGATGTTCAGAGAAGCGGACATCGATGCGGGTGGCAAGGTGATGAGGACATTAAGACTGATGGGCAGATCACGCCCTGCTAATTTATCTTTGATATGACCTGCCAATCCCTCCTAGAAGTTTGCAACCATGGCCTCGTTGTTTCAGGATAATTCAGAGGAGAGGGTCCGGAACTGTATGGCATACTGTTCCACCAATGAGTCTCCCTGACAGAGTTGGAGATGTGAAGAGGCAGCAGAGGAGGTACGTCCTGGTTCCTCAAACAACTTGTGGAAGGCTGCCAAGAAGTTCGCCAGGTTAGTCATCAGCGGATCTCCACGTTCCCACGGTCCAAGTGCCAAGTGTCAGGCCAATGCTTTGCCTTAGAGCAGAGAAATAATTAAGGCCACTTTAGCCAAATTGATGGGCCAGGACCTCAAAGTGAATTGTGCACTGGTTCAGGAAACCTCAGCAGGCCTTGGGATCAGCATAGTAACAAGGAGGAGGTGGCAGGTACAGAGAGGAACTGCTTGACATTACTGGAATCTGAACCGGAACGGAGACTGGTATGGGAGCCTGGACAATAGGTGCTTCTGGGAGACGGGCTGCTAGGTTCTGAAGCATCATGAACAGCTGCTCTTGACGGGTGCCTAAGCATGTGATCTCAGCCACAAGGCTCTCAGTGTCAGACAATGGTTGATTGGCGGGATCCATGGTGCAGTTGTACTGTCACCATGGCACTAGGAATAGAAGGTGGATTCTCTGGTCCCCGCGTAGGGTTGGCATGACCTATGCTGGGGAGCAGAGTCTAAGGGGCCCCTTGTCTTCACTGGAGCCCACTGCAAAGCAGGGCGGACTTTGCGGCAGGGAGAATCCCCCAGGTCACTACCCCAGACACAGGTCCTAGCAGTGACAGCCGAAGCAGGAGGAGTAAAATACAGAGCAGGAGCAGAAGCTAGGTTGGACAGACTCAACAGCAACAGCACATGGCAGATGAATGTTAGACAGGTTAGGCATAGACAGGACCAGGAACACAGACGGTAGTGTAAAGGATTCCCTAGGGAGCGTACAATGGGACATCACAAGGGAACAGACACCAACAACTGGGCGCAGGCGGCGGCAGGAAGAGGAATCCCTACAAAAACCCTGCCCAAACGTTACAAGTGGAGAGTGAATTACCTGCTGTGCGCTGGCCCTTTAAATTCAGGAGACTGGTGCACTCGCACCCTTAGTGGCCGGCAGGGAAAGTACGTCCAGAAGCAGGAGGAGACAGAGCAGCGCGCCGATCAAGGAGGAAGCAGGGCGGGGCCGGGTGAGTTTGAGCGCAGTGGAGCAAGCGCTGGGAGTGGGCATTCCTATGGCCAGAGGCCCAGACAATGGTGTGAGGCATGCCAGGAGCTGGGTGGTAGGCATAACAATTATGTACTGAGTAGATCTATATACCTACTGAATTAGTCCATATAACTACATTCGGAAGGTACCTATATATTTACTAACTTTGAGGGTTTAACCTACCTAAAAGGTACATCTACCTATCTGCCTGCCTAATTTGGAGGGCTGCCTGCTATATGGGGTGTGTACCTATCTATTTGTGGCAAATGGGAGCCATTCGTTTGGCTAGGGGAACTTTCACTGTTTGGAGTGCATTTACTGTGTAGGGCACCAAGTGGTGCATTATAATTATTTGGGGTAACATAGATGTGGTTTTTTTTCCAAAGAGGTGGGCACAGGTAGGAAAGTGTTGGAAAAGTGAGGAGCGTAATATGTTTGTTAAATTCTTCAGGGACAAGCTATGGCGAGGAGAAGTCGTCATGGCTGTCTGGTCTGGATGGAGAAGAAAAGGGAAATTTAACGAAGAAAAAGATGTCACTTTGAGTCTCTGGATGAAAACTTCACTGAAAATCACTTACATTTCGCAGAACCCGCTCCCATATTCTTAAGAATAAGACAGGTCTTATTTTTTTGCTCCCAAAAAAAACATCTGATGCTTATTTTCAGGTAGGTCTTATTCACTAGCCCAGGAGTGCAGGGATGCCCACCAAGATAAGGCTATGGGGGTAGGGGGAATGGATCGAGGAAGTGCTATTGATTAAGAAGCTGACCACACCCTTTCTTCGTGTAGGACTAAGCTTTTACAGACTTAGCAAAACCTGAACCTGGAAATGGCCTCTGACGCATCACTATAGCCATTCCAGGATGCCAGCCCATACATAGCTGTATCACAGCCATACTAATTGCTTCTACACGTGTCAGTAAGTAGCATTATTGACCTTAATCCTCTGTCTTCTCCCACTCCAGGCTCCTTGATGGCACACATTTTGCAGACCTCCTGCTGCAACCAATCCCATGACAGAAACCTGCAACCTAAAGTCACTCTGTCATATATCCTCCTGCACCTATGATAAAGGTTGTAGGACTTTGTCAAAAAGATAATCCTTCCTCCTAGGTCAAAGCCTCTACTTTGGGGCACTGTTTCCCCTATGTCACACCACTCTCGGGTTTTTCCCGGGAAAACCTCCAATTTCAAAAATCATGGAAAAAGTACCTCACTTTCACATACACAAATGGCTCACAAAATTCCATATTTACCACCTTCTCTTGGGGGTATCTCTGAATTGCTTTCATCACAAAAAACATCTATGCTGCAATCAGTCACTAATGGCAACATCTCCCTTACATCTGTCTGGCTATTCCCTTGTGAAGGCAAGCCCCTGTGCCAACTATACCAATGGAAACTCTCCATGGTCTTTTCCTCATGTTTTTTTTTTGTTGTCCTGTAACTCTGGGTCTGTAGTACCACAACAAGGCCTAGACGTTTCCTTATCAAAAAATTAGTGGTGATTACTGACCACCTCCTGGTCCTGAGGGTTTAGTAACCATGGCTCGGAAATTTAAATTTTTCCCCATCTAACACATCCAAACCCCCCTGACTCGTTCAGTGGGCCCAGTGCCCTATATACTCTCGTGTTCCCTTTTAGACCCCTTGTTTGTTTTTTTCCACAACCAGGATTAGGCTCTCATATTGCTCCAGGGCGAAGGCTGGCCTCTTACCATTAGACTACTACATGTTGCCAAAGGCAACCTCTCTACTACATCATCAGAGTCTGAAACCTGAGGGTCCACACTTGTCTCAACCGCAGGCTCAACAGCACCCGCTTACCCCATACAGGGCAACTGACAGGTTACCATCATTTTCACTTTTCAGAACTACAAAGCTCAAGGTTGCCCTTGCATGACTTTGGGTGTCAGTCCCACTCACACCCAAATACACCCTCATACAGTATGTAAAAACCCCGCAAATCGGGAATACAGAAATCACCACATTCAGCATGTAAGCTAGCCTTACTAAGGTTACCACTGCCAACTTGTAGGGAAACTTTGTCAGTTATATTAGCAGACACTTTACTAGTGTCTTAGGATTCCTTCATCCTCCCTACCTAAAGCAATGGTCAATTCAGCACGGGTTTTCTTCTTAGCCCCTGACCTTTGTTATAAAATGAAGAGACATTTCCTCCATATATCTTATTTTATCTGCCTAGGGGAAAAAACCTTTTAAATTTTCCAAACCAGATTTTCCCCTGCCCCTGGCACAGAAAACAGGCTCACTGTTTGCGCAGGTCAACAACAGACCCTTGAAACAGGGTTTTTAAAACATTCTCTATCGAAGAATATTTTCTCTAGGAAAAATATCGGGTTCATTGCTCAACATCTCAAAAATTTTTTACTTTCCCCTAAGTGGGCAAAACCGGGAAACATGCCCCCAAAACCCATCAAAAATCTCATTACTTTGGCTTTTCAAATTTTATGAGGTGTAGTTTCTTTTACAAACCTGAAGTCACTTATTTCAGGTCTTAAAGGCTCAGGTCCAATTGACAGAATGTCTATCCTAGAACGCTGTTCAGATATCCCTTCATTAGTGTCAGGTAACGCATTCTCCTGTGCAAACTTCCCCTTTTCTTTTGTCAGAAGATTTAAACTGAAAGAAAACCTTTGTGGAGTTTTTCCCCTCACCTTCTTGTTCACAAAAAGTGTAGGGGGCCAAATACTTTTTTCATTCCCCAAACACGGCGGGGAATTTTAGGAACCCAAACCCCTTAAAACCTTTTTCCCACCAGTAAGTACAGATAAAACCTGGTTGCTAGTTACAACCACTTTAGTTTCATAGGAAATGACAGCACAACCTCCCCCCCTGGAATCACCTCGGGGCCCCAAAAACCTCTTAAATTTCACACATACACCCAAAAACCATTTTTAAGGGCACCCTTGCCCAAAAGTAAATCTATTGCAAAGGCTGTAGGCACAAATTTTTCCCCCACAAAAACCCCCTGGGGTTTTTTAAACCGGGGATCTGAGTTAAGCCAAAAATTCGTAGGTTGCCAAAAACCACATAAACCACATCTGCACTGTTCACCATGTCCACTAGCGGCAGACCTGACCCACACCAATTTATTAAATTTGATGCAGCCTTTTTAGCAGCTTTTCACCACGGGCATTGGGTGGGGATAATTTAGTAAAACAGCCAATTTTCCCCCTGCTGGGTTGTGTGAAATTTTCCTTAAATTAAATAGGCACTTTTTTCCCAAGTAATGACAAAGCATTACCCTTATCCCGATAACTTTTAAAACTTTTTTGGGGTCGTTTACCAAAATTGGGGGGGTTTCACCCGTTTCCCCCCCGGTATTCCAAAAAATTACATCGGGGGAAACCATAAAACGGCCGATTGGGAAATGAGTCAGACGAAAGATTTCTGGATAAAATTTTTTTTTTTTTTTTTTTTTTTGTTCATTTTCCAAGCAATTCTGACAAAGAAAAGCATTAAACCACATTTGTGTATAACTTCAAATCAAGATAAAACGCAGGCGCAGTTCAGGAGAGGGGAAACGGATGTTTTGCCCAAAATTTTTTGGGCACTTTTAAAAATTTAAAACTTTTTTGGGTCCACTTTTGTCTCGGGGGGAAAAAGTCTTGGGATTGCTTTTTAGCCAAAAACTTCAGTGTTTTCCCCCAGTGAAAACCCGAAAACTTAAGGCAAAAGGGAGCCCAAAATAGTTTTGGAGGTCAATCTTTGGGGGGAAAACAGATAAAAAGTGGTAAAAATCCTGACCCCACCCTTCCCCCTTCTTTCATAATTGCGGGAAAATCATTTTCCACAAAATGGATTCCGCTCAGCTAAAAATGCCTTAAAAGGGGAAAAAGTTGGGGATTTCAAAAATTTTTAAAACATAAAACACAAAAATTGATTCAAACCTCCCCTTTTACCTTCCCCAACCCCCCCCCAAAAGGGCCCAAAAGTTTTTTTTTTCCCACGGTCCCTATTGTCCTTCCTGAAAGTCAGAATGCTTTAGGCCCCTTTAAAACCCTTGCTCAAAAAACCCTTGGGGGAAAAGGGGTGGGGGAATTTTTCCCCTTCAAAAAAGAAATTGTGAAAAAACCCCCCTCAAAAGGGGGAATTAACCCGGGCAATTCCAGTGACCAAACCTAACGTGTGAGGTTTTCCCCCCTTGATCTGCCCCTTCAAAATCAGAGAATTGACTCTTGGTTCAAAACCTTTTTGGGGGTCTTTGGAAAGGAAGGGATGTCAGCTTTTACCTCCTTCAAAACGGGGCTCATCAGGGGGCCCCTGTTGGGTTCAAAAAGGGAAAAGGGTTTCCTGGGGTTCCCTTCCTCCCGCAGCTATCGGGCCAAAAAGGATTTTTTGAAGAGGGGAAAAAGGAAAGGCAACACATTAAAATAAGTACACCCACAAAATATAACTAAGAAATTTAAACCCAAGCCCCCCTGCTGTAAACCGCCGTTCCAGCCTCCGGGTCCAATCACCCCACCAGGGGGCCCAAAGAAGTGTCCCACTCCGGGAGCTCCCTTAATTTTCCTTGGGACGGGAACTCTTTATCTTACCAAAGGGGGCCCGAATTTTAAATTTTTTTCCTTCCCCCCCTGTTTTTGGTCAGGAAATAAAAGGTTGCAGATTCTTTAAACTATCTTTCCCCAACAAAAACCCCCTCCTTTCCCTCCCCCCGCCCATTTCAAAAGGGCCCAAAACCCGGTTCTGTAAAGTCATCCAAAGTATTGGGGCCAAAATTCTTCATAGCCCCTCCTTAAAACCCATCCCCTATTTTAATTAAAAAAACCTCTGCTGATTATAAAAATGTTTTTAATCCAGTCTACTTTCTTTTAATTTGAATTGGGGGAAAAAGGGGAAAGCGAAGCCTGCCCCAAATTGACTACGCTTTAAAATGATCTGGGACCCCCCCTTTGGGAACTCCAATAGAAAAAAATATCCCAAAATTGGGGTTTCCCCCGGGAAATATTGGGGGCTGCCCCGTCTTTTCCCTTTCGGGGGGGGTCATCTGGGGGGGGGGGCTGGATTCCATGGGAAAGGGGCCCTTGAAGGGAAGGGGAAAAGCTTTTTAAAATGTACACGGATTTTTCCCAAGGTAGCTGGAAACCCACTTCTCATTTTTCCCACCCCCCACAAAAAACCAGAAGACACCCAAAGGGGGTTTCCCATTGGGGATTCCCCAAATTTCCCCCACTGGTCGGGTTAAACCCTGGCAAAATTTGGGGCCGGGGAAGACCCCAAAAATGATCCCCTTTTCCCCCGTTGTAGAAATTGGGAGAGAGAAAAGGGTGAAAGTTCCCAGGAGCGCCCCAAACCTCCCCGGGGTGGTCTAAAACTTTGGTTAATGCCCCATCCAAAAAATCACTTAGCATTAGCTGGGGGAAAAACCCCAAAAAAAAGGTTATAAAAAAATTTTTTTGCCCACGGGGCCCCTTTTCCAATAAAAAGGGAAATTGGATCCACGTGGCTTTCCCTCCAATTTCACTGCCATGGGGGTAACATTAACAGTATAGGGGCCTTCAAAATCGGGCTCCGGGCCCAAATGCCCTCCTTATAGCCCTTTGGGTTTAAAATGGGTTTCCCCCTGGTTTTGAAATCATGCCCCCCTTTTCCCCTGTGGATTTGGAAGAAAATGAAAGGGGATTTGCGAACGGCAAATTATCAACTTTTTTTAGACAACTTAAAACAAAAATTTTTAAAAACCCCTTTCACTATTTTTCCCCAAACCCTTCCCTCCCCTGCCCCTCAAACACAAAAGGGAAAAGGTTTCCCCAAAAAAGATCTCAAAGGGGGGAAAAGGCCTTTGGTTTTTGGAACTTTGGGGTGTCCCCAAAACCCCGGGGGTACAGAAAAAATTGGGAAAAAGGTCGGGCCCCAAAGGGAAAGGGGGGGCCCCTCAGCAGTTTTTTTGGGCCAACTTATTCTTGGGGTCCCTTTTCCATTTTTTCCCCGGACCTTCGCAGAGCTTTTTTGGGATGGAAACCCGATTTTGGAGGCCCCAAAATTAACCCCCTTAAAAAATGTTCCAGAGTTCTCGGAAAACCAAAGGAAAGAGAATGCTGGCCCCGGGGCCCGACTCATCCCCTTTGAGGGATTCCAAACCCGAAAAAAGCTATTTCAGTTAAAAAACCCTTTCTTTCCCGTTACTTTGGAATCATGTTGGTCACTGGGTGGGCCCTTCGGGGCCCCATCCTGAAAAACATGCTACTGCAACCAAAACATTTTCTTCCCTTCCCCCCCGTTTCTTAGGCTTTGGGAAATGGGGGTCCACTTTGAATCCTTTGGAAAGGGGAAAATTCTGGTTTCGCCAAGTGCTCCCAGGGGAAAACTTGAGCGGGTTGGGGAAAAGGGGTTGCAGGTGGTACGGGAATAGTACATGCTTGATTTGTAGGCCCCAAACCCATGGAACTAAATTTCCCTGGAGCAGGGTCCCAATTTTCCCCACAAAAGTTTTATTTGCCTGTTTCTTTCCCACGAAAAAAGTAGACCCAGGGCCCAGGTTTGCAAGGGCGGGGATAAAAAAATTCGTCTGGGTTTAAACAGACAAGGCCTTTGAAACTTCCAAATTCCTCCTTTGGGGGGGGTTTTGCCCCCCATCTTTTTTCCAAATGTTGCTTCTCCTTTGATTTTCCAGAGGGGTTTTTCCCGGGCCTGATATTCTTTTTTTTGGGGGGCCCAGCCGGGCCCTTCCCAAAAATCAGAGGCTGGAGTTACATTTCCCCTGTTTTTTTAATGAATTTCCCTTTCCCTCTGGGCTCTGGGGGTTTAAACCAAATGGGCTCAGGATCCACCCCCTTGGGGTTAAACACCCCAAAAAAGAGCGTTGTTTTTTTGAAACCTTTGGCCCGCTTGTCCGGGTTTTTCCCTGGGGTTGCCCCTGCCCCTTCACTTTGCCAGGGGCCCCTTAAACCCCTTTAAAAAAGATGGGCTCCCCTTTGGGGGGCCCCATTTCAAGTGCCCCCAATTAAGCCCTTGATCGTATTGAAATGCTTGACTGGGGTTTCCCCCGCTGGTGATGAATCCCTCCTTTTTTTTTCCAGATGAGTCCAAAGTCATGGCAAGGGCCATGGGCAAAAACCTTGAATCAGTCCATATTTTGGCGTTTTTCCCTTTTGGGCCCTTTTCCCAGGTTTTCCTCCAGAGTGTAACTGCAACTTAAACTGAAAAAAGGGTGGGGGCAGTCCCTTATGCCATGAGGATTTAATCTTTGGGGGTTATTGCAAATCCTGTAAAAAAAGCCCCATCTTCAGAAAGCATATCTTGAACCATCTGTCCACATTTTTTGGGGATCCGCTTGGGGAATTTCTTCAGTTCCCATGTGAATGGGGGCAGCAGTCTGATTTTGAAAGGGTTTTTCCCCAAACAATCATGGGGGTCTCTTCTGGGTCATAGTCCCAAATTCTGTTTCTTCCCCCCCGTGTAGTGGAAGAAGGGGTGGCTGGGTGAGGGCGCAGTAAAAAAGCACTGAAAACGTGGGTGGGCGGAAAGAGTCATATCTTCGGGAAGGTTTTGCTGTAGGACTGCAGCAAGGCTGGGGGGGCCGAATAAGTTTCTCAAGGGGCCCCGGACGAGTCGCGGTCTTTCCGTTTAAAAACTGTGCGGGGTGTACAGCCTTCAAGCAGTTGGGGCGTGTCCGAAAACCCCCCCGGATCCAGCGGGCGAATAGTATCCCAAGGGGGTTTTTTTTCCCAGCAAAGGTCTTGGGAGGACCCCAGGGGTGTTAAAATTTTGAAGTACAGGGATATTGGACACCAAAGTTTAGTAAAAGGTCTGGATCTGAATTTTCAGGGGCCCCTTTTTTTTTAGACAAAGACAAAAAACAGGTTTTCTTTGGGATAGTCCAACATCGTCCGGACCTTTAGAAACCCTAAGTTTATGGTAGCTGTTGTAGAATGGTAGGTTTTAAACTTGGAAAAACGGCTTCCCCTTGGGACATTTTTAACGGAGATAAGGCCCTTTAAAGGGGACACGGGACGCTAATTTCCCCTCCCTTTAGATGCCGGGCAAACAGGTCTAATTCCTGCCTTCTGGAAATTTTCCCGTATTGGCCATCATGAGCTGCAGAAGGTCCGTTCAAAAAGATTTAACAGGGCGGGGGTCTGGGTTTCTAGGAAAAAAAGATTTAACATGTTTAGGGGAAAGGGGCCAGCATTAAAATTTGGGAAAGGGGGGAAGGGACTTTTGAATGCGACCCTCTAACCCCCAAAAAGCAAAATATGTCTGAGGGATCTGGACCCCGGGGGGTTTTGGCCTTCAGTTTTTAAATTTCATAATTTTGTAGGAAAAAAAAAAAGAAATCCCCCGGGGATAAGTGGGAAAGGGGGAGGGGCCCCCGGGTTTTGATTGTGTCATCTATTTTATTAACCAAAAACCAAAAAATTAGTAAAAAGCAGATTAAGGGTGAATTGTTTTCCCTTGTCAATTTTCCCTTTTCCACTAAAAGAACCAGTTTCCCCCCCATGGAAATTAAAAAGTGCAAGGGGAAATTTTCCTGCGCCCGTCAGGATTGCAAGATCCCGGGCTCCCCCTTGGGCCCTTTTTCCTTAAGATAATTCTCAAGGGCCTGGTTTTGCCTCTGAGCCCGCTTTTTCCATTTTAATCTGCGCCAAACCCCCCGGTGGACAATTTAGGGTTGGCGGGGTTTAAATATGGCCCCCCACCCCCCGGGGATGGTGAAATCCCCCTGACCCCGAGGGGGAAAAAGTACAAGGGCCACCTTTTCGGGGGTTTTTAACATGCAACCCGAGCTTGGGATCCCCCCTTTCCAGTTTTTACTCGGGCCCAGGAGGGGGGAAAAAGAACACGAGGGGCCTACCTATTCCCCGAAAAACCCCCCCTTGGGCCAAACGTGGGTGAGACCAACCCCCTGGGGTCATCCACTCCCCCCTGAGTTTCCCTTTGGGGGTTTTAAGGGGGGGGGACCCTTTGGGGGAATCTAAATTTTTCTTTTTGTGCTTTCTCAACATCCAGCTTTTTCTTCATGATTTTACTCATTACAAAAGGGGCTAATTAAAGTTTTTTCTCTAAGTCCATATAATATAATTTTTACCCCTCCTTTTTTCTTCGGGGCAAAAATACCCCACTTTAAAATTTCCCTTTGGGCTGGGCGCCCCACAATTTCTCAAAATTAAAACCTTAAGGGGGGGCCCAGGGGGAAAAAGTTCCCCCCCAGCAGCCCAACCCCCCCCAACAGATGCTTTGAATCGAAGGGCCGGTTATACACTCTGCCCCGAATTTCAGTTTGAAAGATAACAATTTATTGGGGAGCTTTAAAAATAAAAATTAAAAACCCCGGGGGGAAGGGGGGGGGGAAGCTTTTGTTTTCCTAACTAAAACCCCGAAAAAATTTATCCATACAGTTTTTTTTTTCCTTTCCTTCCCTCCAAACTTTCAATTCCAAAAAACCTTCTTTTTGGGAAACTTTTGGCCCCTCGGGGGTGAGCCTTTGCCATTCCCCCCCAAACCCCCTTTGTCCCCGATAACTGCCCTCTTTTATTTTTCCACCCCCAAAACCCCTTTTTTTTTCCCCCCCCCTTTAGATGGCCCGCAATCCCTTTCCCTTTTTTGGGAATCCCCCAACTTAAAATTTTTTTAATTTTTTAAAGCATTTTTCACATACTTTTTCCCTTCTTTTCTACATCAATCTCCCTGACAGTTCCCCTGCCCTTCAGGGGAAAATTTTTTGCTTTTTTGAAACAAAACTTTTTAAAAATTTTTGGTGTTCTAAAGTATTTTGGGGGGTCCCCCCAACCTGACAAAGAAATACAAGCCCTGGGGCCCCCGGGGGGTGCCCCGGAAACCCCCCGGGCCCCACAACACAAAAGGTTCTATCAAAATTAAAAAAAAGGGTCCCCCAACCTAAAACCCAAAAAAAGTCCCCCCCCTTTGTTTGCCACCAATGTGGGGGCCGTTAAAACCCCCCCGGTCTTTGTTTAAAAACACATATATGTATTCTTTTATATGCCACCCGAACAATTTCCCCAGTAATTTAGTTTCCAAACCCCCACCCCCTGAAAAATTCTAGCAATATACAGATTTTGTTTTCCCAAAAAAACCCGGAAAACTCCCGTAACCCCTCAACAATTAGCCTTTAGAGAACTTTTTCAAGGGGTTTCCCCCCCCATATTTTTAGCCAAAAAAATTTTCCGGGGAAAGGGGTTCGTGACTACAAGCATTTTACAATCCGAAAATACGGGGAAATTCCCGCAAAACAAAATCTCGAAAAAGTGGCCGGGCCCGGATCAAAGTTTTTCTAGGGGTTTATTTACTTTATTGTGACCCCCCCGCGGACCAGATTTCCACACAAAAAATTTTAATAAACCCCGGGGGACCCTCCCCCAAAGGCCAACGGGATTAAATACATATAGAAGCATCAAATTACCGGACATTTAGAGGCGGGAGGTTTCCCCAATTTGAATCCTCCGGTCCTCCCAAAAACCCGGGCGGTTTTGGGTTGGGGGTCCTAGAAAACCAAACCTCAGGGGCACCCCCAAGTTGGGCGCCTTTAAAGTTGGGGGGCGTTTTACCCCAAAATTGGGGGGGTTTTCCCAAAAACCCCTTTGGCCCCCGGGAAATTCCCAAATTACGATCGGAGGAAAAATATAACGGCCGATTAGAAACTTTAGTCAGACGCGAGTTTTTGGATCAAAAATTTTGTTTTATGTTTCCCAAACAATTCTGACAAAGAAAAGCATTACCCCACCCTATTTGTATAACTTCCCAAACAAGATAAAGCAGGCCAGTACAGGAAGAGGAAAAGGTTTTTTGTCCATATTTAGGCAGCTGTTAAAGTTTCAAATTTTTTTTTGGGCCCCCGGTTTTCCCCTGGGGAAAAAAGTCCCCTGGGATTGCATTACCCAAAAATTCAAATTTATTTTTCCGTGAAAAGAAACTTTTAGGAAAAAGGACAATAGGGTGGAGGTCACTTTTTGAGGAAAACAGATAAAAAAGTGGTTTACATCCTGACCTTTTAACTTCTTCATTAAATTTCTGCTTTATTTTTTCCCAAAAAAGGAAATTCCCCTCAGCTGAAATGACCTTTTAAGGAGAAAAGCTTGGGATTTCAAATTTATACATTATTAAAACAAAATTGATTCAAACCTTCTAAACCCTTTAAAGAACCCCCATTTTTTATTGGGATATAAGTAATTTTCCGGGTTTATTTAACCCCCTAAGGCCCAAAATATTAAGCCCCACTAACGTTTTAGGGGTACCCTTTATTCATCTCCTCCCACTTTTCTTTGGCTGCAGCTGCAAGTTTACACTGGGAAAACCCCCGGGGTTGTACTGGGATCTGTGATAGGAAAACCCTTATGTAGGTTTAAAAAATCAGCGGGTTAAAACACTCATCACCCCGTTCCCCTGAAAACCCCAAGGGGGGAGACCTGAGCCACACCCATCTACTGCAATAACTGCAGCATCTTTAGCAGCTTGTTCACACCCTGAATTGTACAGACATTCCTCAGGCTTCATCAATTAACAGAAGTCCTGATGACCTGATCTAGCAAGGGAATGCCCTTTGATTTTTTTTTTTGGTCACTGGGCTGTTTTGGGAAAGACAGGGTTAAATGCCAGGGAAATTTGGGGGTTTTCCTTTACTCCTCAAACAACCCCAAGTAACCTAAATTAAATTTTTTAAACAAAACGTTTGCACCTTTTTGTTTTTTTTCAGTCGGAATGCGAGTCTTCCAAAAAGCTCGCATATTAAACATCTATAGCAAATTGGGCCAAAATTTCTTTTAAAAAATTTTTCCTTTTAATCATGAACGATACAAAAAACAGAAACAGTCCCTTAAAAGGGCCCTAGGAAAAAGGTGAAAAAACTTATCCCCATTAAAGCGTAGGCCATAAATTTTCAATTGGAAATTTGATATGAGGGATAGCCTGGAGGGCAGGAGCCGTCCGCCCCCACCCGTGCGACGTTTGAAGAATGAACTTCTTTTCAAGCATGCGCAGTGGGTAAATATTTCTACTTTTAAAATTAAACCCTTTTCCAAAACACAGACATAAAATTATAAAACACT
>JAODAL010057948.1:0-22378 GCA_025379985.1 Phyllomedusa bahiana | reverse complement strand
CCTCAGGGGTGCATCATTGAGGCAAGTCAGGGCTGTGTTGAAGCTGTGCCGGAGGAAGGGGGGGAGGAGGAGGAGGAGGTATTCTGGAGCCCGACGTTACCGAGCCCCTCCCCTTGGAAAGGGTTGGCGCAAATTTGAGGGGGAGGGGAAGATGAGGGTAGTTTGCTAGTCCCCCTAAACGGGTTGGGAAATAAAGGCTCCATCTTCAATGAGGTTGGATGTTCATTTCCCCCAACATGATTCGCATTAAGGCCATAAAAATAACAACAGTTATGGGGGGCCCACCCCCCGGATCCCGGTACAAAACAAAATCAACTTTCTTCCCCCCACCCAAATAGAGAGTAAAATGTAGGAAATGGAGACCTTGCTGATTGTCAATGGGGGACATCTGTTGCGTTTGCTTCAGTTTTAAAATGTCACGGTGGACAACGTCAGCGAGTGACGCAGTAAGATCCCAGTAGCCGTACCCGGCAGCAGGGGGAAAAGGTGGCAGAAGCCAAATGGGTGACCTTTGGAATCTTTATTTACCACCTACCAACGATGAGTGCGGGCTCCACCCAAACCGCCAGAGCCCAGCTTAAGATATAGTGAAAGACTATCTCGTTCAACACGATGTTTTTTTTGTTTTCCCGGACCAATAGACTTTGGGTATCCAAATGGTAATGGTCCGAGCTCACTCGCCACCCCATAGAGGTTTTTGCCCTGCCCAGAGCCAGCGTTATCTGAGCGGACCTTCGCACAGCTGGGGAGTATTCAGCCAAACCCCATCCGGCCTTTCCACAGAATGTGGATTTTTTGACTTTCTCAAGTGAATCGGGCAGGATCTCTGATGATGTTGTGGCCCAATTCCCGAGGTCACGATTAGTTGCGGGTCTATTCCCCTTTCCCTCTTAAAACAGAAATGGTTCCTTTGAAAAATTTTTTTTTAAAATGTTCTTTTTACTGAAAATTTTTATTGTCAGTTCCCAAGGTCTTTCTGCCGCATGGCAGAAACTTGAAAAGACCTAAGGCAGTTCTGAAGCTATAGGAAGTACCTTATTTAAGAGACTTCAAACATTCCCCCAAGATTGCAGCAGGATAGTGCAAGTCCTTGTTTTGAGTGCCCCTACTAAAAGAACTGAATTACTAAAAGGACCCGTCTGCAGGACGAGTACTTTAAACACTGTTCTGGGGTCAATTTTGGGGGTCCAAACTACGATATTATGCAAGAATGGGCAGGCAATGCCCCCCGATACAAAAAAAACAGTTTGGGGGACATGTTGAATTTGGTCTTAGCCCATTCAAATCATTTTAAAAGGTAGTTTAGACTGCCCCAAAATTTTTGACCTTATTTTTCTGGTTCAAAATAAGGCGAAGTTAGTGCCATACGACAATCAGGCTCGCAGACCCCCTTTAAACTTGGTCTTGTTCTAATGTTCACACCAAAGTTTTTGCGTCAAGAATTTTAAATGTGTTACTTCTACGAATGTGGTGCGACACGCCCCCATAATGCCCCAAATCTTTGGCACTAAAAAGTGTCTTAGGAGCGGTACCGAGGCACTTGTTGTGCAAAAGTTTGGAGTATGCCTGTTCATACATCTATAGAATGATCTATACAGCTTTTTGAGCCCCAGTTTGGTGCCCCATTATATATGTGCCCAATATGTCTTTTCCCCCTTTTTTTCCAGAGTATTTTGTCCCCTTAAATTAAAGGGGAACTGAGATGGGGAATTTTCAAAAATTTGTTTTTCCAACTTGACCCCTGAATTTTCTGACAAAATTTGTTTGGGGTTTCCAAATTTTAATTTTGGGACGAATTTTTTTTTTGGTTTTTTAAAAAACGCTATTTTAGGCTGCCGAGCCTGTAGGGTGCTGTAGAACATTGTGCTATGCTTAAATATGTGGGGAACTTGGTTTGGTCTTCTCAAGTTGTTTTTTAGTTTGAAGCTTTATGACGCCGCCGCTCTTAGAATCGTTTTCACAAAAAATTTCCCCTGGGCCTTAAAGGAGAAAACTGAAAAAAAAATGAAGGGGGGGAATGTACCCTGTAAAGTCAGGGCAGCGACAGTTGGAAAAAAAAAAAAGTGAGGGTCTGGTGGCAACCATTGACGAGTGGGGAAAAGGGGTGCGCAGGCCATAGCAGATGAGGTCAGAGGTGGCAAATGACTTCTGGAAGGGGCAAAAACGGAGTGGGCCCAGGGTGGCACAATGACACGGTTTTGTAGGCCACGGCAGCAGCCACAGCGCAGCATGAGGCAGACAGTGGCACAATAAATTATGGAGGGGCAAAAACGGATGGGGCCACAGAGTGGAAAATGACACAGTGTGTAGGTCCCCCGGGGCAAAGGGAAACCATCAAGCGTTTGAGGTCAACAGTTGGCACAATGACAGGTGTGGGGTCCGGCAGAGCACAGCCAGCATGAGGCTGACAGTGGCACAATGCAGATGTGTAGGTCAAAAGCAGCGCACAGTGAAAGCATTTTGAGGTCCCGGGGCAGTGGCCAATGACTTTTGGAGGTGGCAAAAAAGGAGTGGCACAGAGTGGCACAATGACACAGTGTGGAGGTCACAGCACCAGAACAGCAAGCAGCAAGGTCATAGAGGGGCACAATACAGAGTGTGGTGGTGGGTGGCAAAATCCAGTCCCGGTAAAGATGGGGGTAGGCAGAGGAGAAAGGGCAGCAGTGTGTGGCCGGGAGTGGCAGCATCAAATAGGGCTGAGGCAGGTAGTTTAACCAGACTCTTTTCAAAGTTTGGGTGAGGCTTCATGGTGATGTAATCTGACGCCTAAGGCATTGGTGTGGGAAAAACCCTGGCCGATCGCCCCTGTTTATTTTTGAAAAGGTCATCGTCCCATTTTCCGTGGAAAGCGATTCTCCTTGGGTAACGATTCGCCCCCCCCCCCCCCCACTGAACCCCTTTTGATCCCAATAGGGGGGGGCCAAAAAAAGACCTTCCCACTGCAAACTCGGAAAAGTGCGGCCAAAACTTTCAGTTTGGCTGCCCAGTAGTCCAGCGGATCTTCTAACGGGGGGTGGCGAGTGTTGTCCAAGTAGGCCCACCACCTGTTGGTTCAGGGGACTGCTCCAGGTCCTGCTATGCTGCGGACTGCCCTCCCCCATAGGGGGGTAAAAGGAAGCTGCTCATCGGACTCCAGACTTAGGTTTGTGCTGATGGAGATGTTACTGCTCCCTACCCCCCATTTCCCTCCACCAGCGCGGCGTAGTGTGAGGCAAGAACCCCCGTTCAAAACTTGTCAAAAGGGGCGTGCGTCATAGGCAGGCCCCAATGATACGGGGGATTTCCCTTAGTAATTGAGTTTGCCCTCCCTTCAGAGGGGGGAAAAAGGCTCCCTTTTTGGACTGGTAGCGAGGGACCAATAGGGTGGGAGCCAGAAGGTTCCCTCTCCCGTATGGTGACTATTGGCTGTCATAGCCGGCAAAACCCAGCATGTTTGGGGCCATCTGCACAGTGACTTCGAGGGGCTCCCTGCCCCCTTTTCCTGTATACTGCCATGGGCTTGCGGGTCTTTCCCCTCGTTTTTCCCCCATCTCCACTCCCTCCCTCAGCTGCCCCTTTCCCCCTCCTTTTTGCCCCTGGGTAGAAAATCCATCATTTCCCCGGGGACAATGCTTTGCCCAATGTCCTCCTCCTCCTTTCAGCCCCACCGGACTCATGTGGCCGCGAGTTTTAGTCCCCGTCTTCGCCCCCTGCCCAACAGATTTTTCGCATCTGTTCCAGGACATGAAGCAGTGGAATGACGTTTTTCATCCCGTGTCCGGGCCCGACTGAAAAAATAACGTTGCCCCCTCGAATGGCCTCAGCAAACGGCAGGTTCACGATGAGCTGCCACGGGCTGCATAAAGTTTTTACAGGGGAGTACTCCTGTCCATGGATCATAAAAAAATCTTTTAATGGCCTTTCTCTGTTCATACGTCGGTCCAACATGTGTAGCTGGAATTCCAAGGGGTGGAAAAATACATATGGAAAATGTTGGGGGGGCCGTTCTGCGCTGCAATTTGAGGGGGTGTTCCTGGCTTTGAAAGGGAATAGATGAAGTGCATGCCCATTTTCCTGGCCATTTTCAAAAATCTTTTAAAGATCGGTGGAAAGACTTCGGGGAATTTTTTCCCAAAACCCAGATTAAAAAATGCGCCATGCGGGTCATGGGCCCATCCTCTTTGGATGCAGCGGGACCCCCATGTTCTCCCATTGTCCGTCACCATGGTTCCGATTTGCATTTGGCGTGAGAAACCACACATCGATTTCTTGCGCATAAAGGGAGGTTCTTCTTGTGTGATTGTTCGCCGAGTTAAGCCACCGCTGTGCCTCACATGTGGTATGATGGAGCAGTACTTGTGGAGGTGAGATGATGATGGTGGTGGAGGAGGCGGACATTGGGGCAGGAGCCACAGTTTGAAAACGTGAAGGAGAAAGCGGGTTTTCCCGTCTAAATTTTTGGTGTGCCTGGGCAGGAAGGAACAAATTTATCCCGGGGCCCTAAAGGACTGTACTGGCCCCGCCCTAGTTACCTCCAGGAGTCCGCGTGCCCTGCCCTTGGAACAAACCAAAAGGAAGGAGGCCCCCCTTTTTTACATATTTTGAAGTGTGGTACGCCCTTTTTTAAAAAAAATTACGGCTTTGAAGCTCCCTCTCGGCTGGCAAAAGCCATTAGTTCTACTGAAAGGTGCGAGTAGTGTTGAGCGATTATTATGAAAAGTTGAAATTTTGGGACGGTTTTTTGTTAACGGAAATTTTTTTATCACGCGATAAATTTTGGTGAAAATCTGGTAATTATTAATATTGCGCCATTTTTTTGCGCTTCCCGTCATTTTGGCGGCAGCAAATCAGCTTGAGATAGGCGGGTGAGTGGGGATGCGATGTCAGATAGTCCCCCCGCCCCGTATTCCCCCCGCCGCCGCCGATCGTTAGGGTCCTAAGCGCTACAGTCGCTAAGTATGGAAATTAGCGGTTGGTTGGCCGGGGCGGGCCGCTGGGGTGGCGGGACAACTGATGGGCCCGCCGGATGACATCGTTGATGCTTAGGGAGCAGAGGTCGCAGAGTACTGGGAAGCAAAGGATGGGCTCTATGCCCCGGGTGCGGGGCGGGTGGCGTATCAGCTCCCCGGCGGGGGCCGGGTGACGTCACACGTGAAAAAAAGACCGGGAGAGCGACGCGGCGGGGAGCGAGGTCAGGTAAGTGGATTGTCTTACTTTTATTGTTTATTCATGTGGGGGCCTTTATTATTGTAATAGTGCAGGGAGGGGCTTTTATTAGTTATTGTGCGGGGGAGGGGGGCTTTTATTTTTTGTTATATGGCAGGGAGGGGGGTGTTATCTATTTTATATGTGCAGGGAGGGGGGCTATTATTTTTTTTGTTATATGTGCAGGGAGGGGCTATTTCTACGTTATTGTGCGGGGGGGGGGCTTTTATTTTGTTTATATGTGCGGGGAGGGGGGCTGTTATTATTGTTATATGTGCGGGAGGGGGGCTTTTTATCTACTGTTTATGTGCAGGGGGGGGGGGCTTTTTCTTTGTTATATGTCCGGAGGGGGCCTATTTCTATTGTTATTGTGCAGGGGGGGGGGCTTTTATTTTTATATGTGCGGGGAGGGGGTATTTTTTCTATTTTATATGGAGGGAAGGGGGGCTTTTAAATTTTTTTTGGGGGGGGTTTTTTTATTTTTTGGCAGGGGGGGGGGGGGTATTTACAGTTATATGGCAGGGGGGGTATTATTATGTTATATGTGCAGGGAGGGGGGTATTTTACTTTATATGTGCGGGAGGGGGGTATTTTCTATGTTTTTTGTGAGGAGGGGGGTATTATTTTCTGTTATATGTCAGGGAGGGGGGCTATTATTTATGTTATAGTGCAGGGGGGGGGCTATTATCTACGTTATATGTGCAGGGGGGGGGCTTTATCTCTGTTTTTTTGTGCAGGGGGGGGCTTTATCTTTTTTTTTCAGGGGGGGGGCTTTACCTTTGAAGGGGGGAGGAGCTATAATCTCCCCTACATTGTGCTGGGGGGCCCCTATAAGCTATCTATATACCTGCTGGGGGACCAAACTGCCTATTCCCTCGGGGGTCCATAACCTCCCATTACTGCTAGGGGCCCCATAACCTCCCCCTATCCCTGCTGGGGGTTTAAATAAAACCCCCCTGCCCTATACCTGCTAGGGGCCAAAACCCCGGGCCCATTTATGCTGGGGGATCCAAAACCCTGTATTCCCCAGCTGGGGACCCTTACTGCCCATTTTACCTGCTAGGGGCCCCCATAACCTCCCCATATACTGCTGGGGGTCAAAAACCCTGCCTATTCCCTAAGGGGGTAATTTTGCAATTTGGGGGATCCAAACTGAAAACCTAGGGACCCATAAAACCTCCCTATAACCTGGGGGGACCAAAAACCTCCAAACCTGCGGGGGGTAATAATTTAATTACCTGGGGGGTAAAACTGTCCACGGGGAGATTAAAAAGTTTTTCCCATTTTTTTTTCTAGAGGAGATAAATGGGGGACCTTTTAACCTTCAGGGGGGGGGCACATTTTACTGGTGTGGTGCTAACAGTCGTTAACCCGGTTGTTCCCCCACCCAAACCGTTAAAAGGGGGGGTTAGCAATCGACTCCGCGGACTCCAGTAGGTTTTTAAAGCCGGTTGTTAAGGCCTAAAAGTCGATTTTAAAGGGACCTGTGGGCAATCAAATGGGGGGAAATAGTCAGGGACTGGGATGTGTATGGCTGATCCATTGTTGGGTCAAACTGAGTGCTTGAGAACAAAGGGGCCTGACTTACAAACCCGGAATTTTAAAAAAAACAGGAGAAAAAAAGCTGGTTAAGGTTAAACAAATCTTTTTTTATTTAATACTTCAATCTCATTAACTTTTTTTTTTTTTCTTTGCTTTTTCACCGGGATAAGGGGGAAAGGTTTTTTAAATGGAATTTTCCAAAAGTGCAAAATTCTGCATTGTATGCACTATGGAGAAAAGAGCCCCAGGGGGGGGAATATGTTTGTAAAAGATTGTGAGCATGTTGCTTTTTTGGTTTGGGCTCGCATTTTAGGCCCTAGGGAGCAAAATGCGACATTTTGGAGGGGAAAAGACAATGAAAGAGGGGGGGTTTTTGTTTCTTTGGACCCAAACATTTTAGGGGGGTAAATGCTGAGGGTGGATTTTTGGTGGGATCGCGGGAAAGGGAAGCCGTGTAGCGGGGTTTAAATGTAGAAGGGGGATTTTTAGGGGTACCAAAAAAAGGAAGGCCACTTCTCCTACCTGGTTTCCCTTTTAGCAAAATTCCCAAGTTGGGTAAATAATGTGGGGAATCGTCAAAAAAAATTTGGCAGCCTAGTGGACCTGCTCTTCCAGCACCCGGAAGAGCACCCCAACTAGGTAGGGGGGATGGGAAGGCAATTTGGAAAAAAGGGTTGGGTTAGTAGTTGTAGGAGATTCTATTTTTTAAAGGGAAAAACGGATAGAAAAATTTTTGTCGCCGGCCCGGGCCTCAACCGAAGGGGGCGGTTTTTCCCCCTGTCTCCCGGGTTTTGCCGGGGTTCAGCTTTGTGGGGGGCCCGGGGGGGATAAATTACTGGGAGGGGCTGGCGATGACCCGCTTTTGTTTTTCCTTTGTTAAAACCAAAAGGACGAATACAGGGTGGGGGTGGAGGATCCAAAAGAATAATTTTAAAGAACTAGGCTCAAAGTAAAGGGAAAAGGACCTCCAAGGTTGTTTTCCCCGGAATACGGGCGGGGGGTCCCCATGCGCTACTCGGAAAAAACAACGGGAGTCAGGGATTTAAATGCATGGTAAGTTTTTGGTGTAGGACAGGGGGGTTTTGGGTTCTTAGGCCAGGGGGGTTTGTTTTTTTCTTTGGGGGGAAACAATCTTTTTTCTACGGGAAAAATTTTTGCCCCCTGTTTGGAAGGGGGGTTGGGTTTTGCTGGGGGAAAGAATTCTAGAAGAGTTGGGGTGTATTTAAAATGGGGTTGGGAGGGGGGAAAAAATGTAGAAAATGAAGGGGTAGATAGGTTAGGAGTGGGCAATTATAGAGGGGTGGAAAAAGGGAATGGGGGGGTGGGTGGACCAGTGGATAAGGGACCCAAATGTGTTGCAAACCAGCTTTGGGGGATAAAGGCACCCCCAATATCTCATGTTTAATTTTTTGGGGCTATTTTACTAATTGTTTTAATAAATAATCACATGCTGTCTAATAAAGGTATAATGTATTTTTCCCATCCATCTCCCGGGAAGGAGAGATGTTTAATAAAAAAGCCGCCACTGAAAAAGGTAACGTTTAACCCTTTCCCCTTGGCCTACAAACGGGTAATTTTTAGGGAACCCCCTTTCCCGGGTCTAATGAACATGTTAGATAAAATTCCCTTTAAACTTTTGACGGAAAGTTTTAAAAATGGAAAGGGAAAACTTAAAAATGTCTATTCCCCAAATGCTGAAGTTTGAAACCCAAAATGGGGGAACTTGAGGGGGCTTGTTTTTGATGAGCTGATTGATGGGGAAGGCATTGCGGGAAAACATGGCTGGACTCCTGCATGATTGGGCGGCCCACCTTAAAGGGTTTTAATTATTTGGGAAAAGGGGCAGAGCGAAAAGGGGGGGAAAGGAGGAGGTGTCTGTATGAAAGGGGAGTACAGAAATTTATTAAGGGAAATGTTAAAAGGGGTAAACAGGGGGGGAAGTAGCTTATGATTTTGGAAACTTTGTGGGGGGGAAAATAAAAGGGGGGGATTTAAATGCAAAAAAATATTATTTTTGGTTTTTTTTAAAATAGACCCCCCGAACATCACTAAAAGAGTTAGAAAAAACAAAATCCCAATAAAAAATTTTGGTGCGGGCAGCCCCAGGCAGGTACAGTGAAATAAAAAATGGGTGACTTTAAATTTTTCCCAGGCATTGACGGGGTACGGTTCTGCATGAAAAAAAAAGGGGAAAGGGAAATTTTCCTCAATTGTTAGAGGATAATTTTATGGGGCAGTTTGGGGGGGGAAACCCATAGAAGTGATGCTCTGTTGGATTGGTTCTTTCAAAACAAAGCAGGAACTATTTTGGGGGAGCGGTCAGGGTTTTTCAAAAATTTTTGGGAACATTTGACCAAACGGGAATTTTAAAGAAAAACAAAAGGGGGAAAAGGCAAAAAATTTTAAATTTTTAAAAAGGGGGCCCAAAATTTTCCTTATTGAGGGATGCAAAAAGGCCCTAGGACTGGGGGGTTTTCCCAGAAATAGGTTTATGGGAACCCAAGTGGGGCTTTTTTGGAAAAATTTTTTATTCCCAAAAATATATTCCTATGGGTAACAAGTAAAAGGAGGGCTAAAAATTAAAACCAAAAATGGCTTCTACCTTCTGTTAAGAGGGCAATAAACAATAAAAAAGGGCTTTTAAAAAATTTTAAGTCAGAGGGGGGCGGCTTTAGCCCTTTTAAAATTATAGAGAAAAATTAATAAAATCTGTAAAAAAGGGGATAAAAAACAGCTAAAAAATTAAATGGGAAAAGGGAGGTGGCCAGGGACGGGAAGACTAAACCCCAAAAATTTTTAAGCTTTTAAATTTTCCAAAAAAACCCAAAAAAGAACAAGTAGGCCCTTTTAAAAACCCTTGTTTTTGGGGGGCGGTCACTTTGGGGACCCAAAAGAAGGCGGGGGTACTAAAATTTGGTTCTTCAGCTCAGTATTTACTTTCAATGAAATAGTAGTTGTTTGGGGGGGGGCCAAGTTTCAGATTAGGGGGGTGGCAGTAATGTTTTTCATCCTTTTTTTATAATTAATTGGCTCAAATGTAGAAAAAATAAAAAACCCTTTTAAAAAAACTGAATGTGAACAAGGTTCCCGGCCCCGATGGGCATTTCACCCCAAGGGAAATTTTGAAAGAGTCTGCTCGGTTAAAATTTTGTGCCCCTGTACATGATATTCAGAGATTCTTTGGTGACTGGTATAGTCCCGGAGACTTTGGGCAAGGGGAAATGTAGTTCCCCTCTTTTTAAAAAAAGGTTTTCCCAAATCTTGCCCGGGGAAATTTTTAGACCAGTAAGTTTAAAACTTTGGGTTTTGGTAAAAATGTTTGAGGGGGGGTCATAAGGGGGTTTATACGCGTATGTTGACAAAAAACAATATTATTAGTGGGTTGCCAGCTTTGGGTTTAATAAAAGGGAAAAAGCTGTAGACCCCAAAATTTATCTGTTTTTTTTGAGTTGGTGAGTAGAAAATTGGATAGCGGGGAAACTGTTTGGTTTTTGTTTTTTTAAAACTTTGCAAAGGCATTTGGGCACTTTTCCCCCATAAGCGATTTTTGGGTACATTAGAAAACCATTGGTTTAGAGTAACAGGTTTTGGGAATTGGATTAAAAAACTGGCCCGCTGGATCGTACTCAAAAGGGGTGGTGGTAAATTTACTCCTACTCTGATTGGGTCCCCGGTTGTGATGGTGTGCCGCAGGGTAGTATTTGGGTTTCCCCTCTTATTTAAAGTATTTATTAATGATATAGTGGAAGGGATTTAATGCCAGGGGTTTTGATTTTTGCAGATGCACCCAAGCTATGCAGGGTTGTGTAAAACCCATGGAAAAAGGGGGGTGCCCCATTTTAAATTTCAAACAGGGCCGGACACACTGAGGGGCTTGGGGGATCCCCTTTGGGAAATGGGGGTTCCAAAGTGAATAAAGGTTCTGCATCTGGGGAGAAATAATTACAGGGGATCATATGTCCTAGGGGGAGAAAAATTGGAAGGGAAACCCTTGTTGAGAAAAGGTCCCGGGCGTTCTTTTTGATCATTGACTACAGAACAGCATTTCCCTTTTCAATTAAACTGCCCTTAGGGGAAGTAAGATATTGGCGTGTATTTTAAAAAAGGGATGGATCGCGGGGCAAGGATGTAAATTTACCGCTGTACAAAGCATTGGTGGTCCTCACTTAGAAAATGCTGTTCAGTTCTGGGCCCCGTTTATAGGAAGAGATTTTAATGGAGCTAGAGAGAGTACAAAGACCCCAGCAACCCCAAAATTATAAGGGGAATGGAGAATCTTAGTTATGAGGGAGGTTAGTAGAATTGAACTTATTTGTCTTGAGAAAAGACGGTTAGGGGGGGGGCTTTATTAATTTATATAAAAAATATAAATTTGGGCCCTTTCAAAAAAATTGGGGAAAAAATTTTTTTTTTGGGGGAAGCCCCCTCAAAAGAAAAAGGGGAAATTCCCCTTTGAAATAGGAAAAAAGGATTCAATTTTCCAGAGGAGAAAAGTGTTCTTCACTGTAAGAAAAAGTAAATTGTGGAATAGCCTGCCTGAGGAGCTGGTACGGGGAGGAACTGTAGAGGTTTCAAAAAAAGGCTTAGATTTCCTACCTGGAACAAAGAATTTAATGCGTACGTAGTATGTTTAAAAAAACTGGTTTTGGTGGTGACAGCTTGGGGTTTCAGAATTTTTTTTAAAAAAAAGGTCTCCACTGGAGCAGATTGGTTCTTGCCTTGTGGGGTTTCCCGGGCATTTAACCAGTGGTGAGGGTGGGCTTAATTATGTCTCTTCCCTAAACCCCCATTTTCCCCAAACCCTTTGGGTTTAACTTGATGGGGACAAAAATTTTCTTTTTTCAAAAAGTACTAACTTTTAAATATGTAACTATGTTGGTTGTGTTGGCTGAAAAAAATCAAAAAGACCCTCGTTTTAGATTGAACAGCCCTTTCCTGTTGGCCTCAGTGTGTGTTGTGTCTATAAGAAACAGGGACGTGTGGCGGGGTCTCTCATTTCGGCCCCAGTGAAAAGTTCTTTTTGTTCACAAAAGACAAAATATGCTTTTGCTTGTGAAAATTAGAACATTGGTTGTTTAGAAAATTTCAGTTTTTTTTTCTTAGGATCAAAATTTTTTTAAAGGGGGATCTAGCGGGTGTACGCGGGGGGGAAGGGGGGGGGGGGGGGGGGGTGCGGGGGAAAAACAGGGCAGACAGGGTTGGCAGGGGAGGCAGGCTTTTTGGGAAAAGGGGAGTGGTTTGTGCAGCCCCGACTCTGCTTTGACCCCGGGATTGAAATGGGTTTTTTTTAAAAAGTTTTTGGGCCCTTTTTGGTGAAATATTTGCTTGTTTTTTGTGGGAGCCTGTACTTATATTAAGTTTCAGATTTGTTCTAGTAACTGCAGGTGTATTTGATAGGTGCAAACTCACCTTTTATTATCTGTAACGATTTAATTTTGTTTTTTTTTTTCACTTTGGCGCAGCTCAGTTTTGTTCCCCCCAAAGAACCCCCCTTTGTACTAACATAGGAACAGAACTTTTCTAGTCCCGCAGGGGTATTTTTTTTAGGTGAAAAAAACCCGTTTTTTATCCGTACCCAAAATTTAGTTAGGTTTTGTTACTTTGGGGGGCGCCCCCGTTTGTTCAAAAAAACCCCCTTTTTACTTCCCCAAAACGATACAGAACTTTTTTTAGTAAACCCCAGGTGTATTTTTTAGGTGCAAAAAACCCCCCTTTTTTTTTCCCCTGCACAAATTTTAAATTTGGTTTTGTTCACTTTGGCGGTTTTTGCCCAGTTTTGTTGGAAAAACCCATCTTGTACTTATATTACCCTACAGAAAATTTTCTCCGTGTTTCCCCGAAAGTTTTGCAGTGTTTATTCATTCTTTTTTACCCCCAAAAGGTCCCATTGTCTTATTTTCAGGGTATGTCTTTATTGGCAGGTAATGGCCCCCTTTTGCAGGTAAAGGCAGGTATGGCCCCCCATAAGAGATTATAGGCAGGTTTTTGGCCCCTAGGCAGGTATATGGGCCCCTTTGGCAGGGATAGGGCAGGCTGTATGCAGGGTATAGGGCGGCCCGTAGGGGAGGTATAGGGGGAGGTATAGGCAGCTGTAGGCAGGATAGGCAGCTGTAGGCAGGGTTTAGGGCCGGCGTAGTCAGGGATAGGCAGCTGTGGAGGTATTTTGGGAGGTTAAAGGAGGTTTAAGGCACTGTAGGCAGGTTTTTGGCAGGCTGTGGCAAAATTCAAAATAAAAAAAACAAACATTCCTTACCTGGTCCCCCCTGCTCCGTTCCCGCGCTCTCCGCTTGCTCTTTCTTTTTGCGGGACAGGGGGGTAAATCATCAGACAGCGCAGCAGCGTGGACACACCCTGCCTTGGGGAGCTCCAGACGCCGCGGGGTCTGCGGTCGCCCGGAGGCCACTGCGGGCACGGGCGTCGCTCTGTCCCCCGCAGTGGTATCCTTCACCTATATGCGCTCCGGAGGAGTCGCATATAGGTGAAGGAATCGCGGACAGTGCCCGGGCCAGCGCAGCGCCCAGACACTGTGCGCTGTACTCGGCATTCTGCTATATGCGCTCCCTGAGCAGCCGCATATAGCATCGCAGCGCCCGAGCGCAGACAACGTACAGTTTACTACGTCTTACTTTCGGGGTATGTCTTACCATTAGTCGACCTCCCTAAACTCCCCGCTACGTCTTACTAGGGGGGGTGTCTTACTATCGGGGAAACACGGTAGAAAATGCAGGTGTATTTGATAGGTGCAAAACTCACCTTTTATTATCTGTACACGTTTAAATTGGGTTTTTTTTTTCACTTTGGCGCAACTCACTTTTGCTCAAAGACCTACTTTGTATGTACAATAGGATACAGAACTTTTCTAGTCCCCGCAGGTGTATTTCATAGGCGCAAACACCACGTTTTAGTATCCCTACAAAATTTAATTAGGTCTTGTTCACTTTGGCGCAGACCATTTTTGTTAAAAGACCCCTCTTGTGCGGATGTTACCATACAGAAATTGTAGTAATTGTGTTGTATTCATAGGTGCAAAAACACTATTTTTTATCAGTAAACAATTTTTACATGTTTTCACTTTGCCAAACTCAGTTTTCTTCAAAGACCCATCTGCACTATATTACCAACGCATGTAATGCAGGCCACAATACAACCACAGGAGACCAGCTTAAGTCATGGTGCAATGACTATCTGCGTTCAACACCAATGTTTTTGGATGTGTTCCGGACCAATTGACTTCTGGGTATCCAAAATGGATTTAATGGCCGAGCTTGCTGCCTCGCCATAGAGGTGTTGTCCTGCCCAGTAGCCAGCCTCATAAACTGAGCGAACCTTCAGCACAAATGGAGGAGTCCATTACAACAAAAACGCATGTGGCTTTCCACAGATAATGTGGATCGTTTGACTTTCATTAAGATTAGTGTTGAGCGATTATTATCGACAAAGTTGAAATCGGCACAGTTTTTATGTTGACAAAATTTTTAGATCATGCGATAATTTAGGTTAAAATCTGTGCATCATCTAATAATATGCGCCATTTTCGGCGCTTCCTGTCATTTTGGTGGCCAGCAAATTCAGCTTACAGAATAGGGCAGGGTGGAGTTGTGTGTGCGAAGTCATGACTGGGGATGTGTTTTTTTTTTGCAAATTGGCGGGGAAAAAATAAATGACATGTTTTAATAAAAACAGCTTCCTGTTTTTTTGGTCGTTTTCTCTCAGGTCTTTTAGGGGTAGGACGGGGCGCTCTCCCTGGGGCCCAAACGCTCAGCGGAAATTTTTTCTTTTTTTCTTCACAAAAAAAAGTTATTTTTAGCTTTGCCCTTCCCAATTGGGTTAGTTTCAGAAAATTTGGAAGTTTTTTATGTAGTTAGGTAGGGAATTTTAAAGGGGGGCCTTTAAATGTGAAAAAGTAAGGGGGGGGAAAGGGGGTTGGGGGGGGCCTCCGGGGGGCGAACACAGGAAAAAAGAAAAATAAAGAAAAATGGATAAAAGTTCAAAGCCTTGTGTAGATTTTTGCCACTCAATGCTTTATTTTTAAAAAAGTTTTCTTTTGAAATTTTTCCTGGATTTTTGGGGCACCTGAATTTATTTTGGGGGGTACACATTTTTTAGTAACTGAAAGGCCCTTTTTTGTTAGGGGGAAAACCCCAAATTCTTTTAAAATCAGAAAAACCTTTTCCCAAAATAGGTTTTTCTTTTTAAAATTTTCCCCTTTCCAGCTTTTTTTTGATATAGCCCCCTTGCATTTTAAATTTAAAATTTCCAGAAATTTTTTTTGTCGGGAAAGGGTTTGAAAAGGTCCCAAAAAATCCCTTTTTTATTACCCCCCAAAATTTACTTTTTTCAGATATGTTTTTTTTTCCCCTTTGGCCCCCCAAAAAAGCTTTGTTCTTTGGGAAGGGAAACCTTGAACTTAAATGTAAATTACAGAAATTTTTGGGTAGAAACCACAGGGGGAATTGAAGGGGCCCAAAAATTCCCTTTATTTCGAATACTTTTCTTTTTAGTGTTTTTTCCCCTTTGGGCGCGGGCCCCAGCTTTGTTGTTTGATTCTTTGCATTTTAAATGTAAATTTTTTAAAAGAAATTTTTGAAAGTCACCACGGGTTTGAATTGAAAGGTCCCAAAAAATTCCTTTTATTTTTCCCAAAAATACTTTTCCGATCGTTTTTTTTTCATTTTTTGCGCATACAGCTTTGTTCATTGGGGGCACCTTCCCTTTTAAATGTTTTTAAAGAAATTTTTGTAGTCACCACAGGTAAATTGATGGTCCCAAAAAAAAATTTTACCCTTTTTTTACCAAAATAATTACGTTTACGTTTTTTTTTCCATTTGGCGCAAAAACAGCTTTGTTCTTTGAGGCACTTGCCTTAAATGGGGAATCCGAAATTTTTGTATTCCCACGGGGTGAATTAAAATTTCCCAAAAAATCCCCTTTTATTAACGGAATCCCTTTCCAAGATACGTTTTTTCACTTTGGGGGAGGCCAGTTTTGTTGATAGGCCCCCTTTTGCGTTAAATTTGAATCCAGAAATTGGTATTTAAAAAAAGGTGAATTGTAAGTACCAAAAAAAACCTTTTTTATCCAAAATACATTCCCAGATACGTGTTTTTTCACTTTGGCGAACTAAGCTTTGTTCTTGGGGGCACTTGATTAAATGTGAAAAAGCAATTTTGTATTTCACACAGGTGAATTGAAAGGTGCCAAAATAAATTTTTTTTTACGAAAAAACATTCCCAGATACGGGGGTTTTTTTCATTTTTTGCGAAATAAGCTTTGTTCATTGAGGCACCCTTGCAGTTAAATTTGAATCAAGCAAATTGTGTAGTTACCAACAGGTCTGAACAGTCAGGTGCCATAAAAATACCTTTTATTATCCCGAATACATTTACAGATTAACGTGTTTTTTCACTTTGGCGCACTACTGCTTTGTTCATTGAGGGCCTCCTTGCACTTAAATGTGAATACAGCAATTTTGTAGTCCACCACAGGTTGAACTGATAGGTGCCAAAAAAATACTTTTATTTTCCGAAAACATTACAGTTACGTGTTTTTTCATTCTGGCACACTATCCAGCTTTTGGTTCATTGAGGCACCTTGCATGTAAAATGTGGATTTACCAGCAATATTTTTAGTTCACCACAGGTGAATTGATAGTTGCCAAAAATACACTTTTATTATCCGTAGACATTCAGATATGTGTTTTTTTCACTTTGGCCAGGTCAGCTTTTGTTGTAGCATTACTTTGCAGTTAAATTGAATCCAAACAATTGTGTAGTCACCAATGTGAATGATAGGTGCCAAAAATACCTTATTTATTATCCGGATACATTTCAGATACGTGTTTTTTGCACCTTTTGCCCAGTCAGATTTGTTGTTTAGAGCCACTATGCAGTTAAAACTTTGAATCAGCAATTGGTGTAATTACACAGGTGAGTTGATTAGGTGCCAAAAAATACCTTTTATTATAACGAAATACACATTACAGATCGAGTATTTTTCACTTTGGCGCATACAGCTTTGTTCATACGAGGCACCTTGCACTTAAATGTGAATACAGCAATTTTGTAGTCACACTGGTGATTGAAAGGTGCCAAAATTACCTTTTATTATCCGAATACATTACAGATACGTGTTTTTTCACTTTGGCGCGAGGCCAGCTTTGTTGATAGTGCTACTTTGCAGTTAAATGTGAATGCAGCAATTGTTGTAGTTTACACAGAGTGAATTGATAGGTGCCAAAAATACCTTTTATTATCCGTAATACATTACAGATACGTGTTTCTTTTTTACTTATGGGCCCCGCCCCAACACTACAGCTTTGTTCATTGAGGCACTTTGCAACCGTAAAATGTGAGTACAGGAAATTTTTGTAGTCACCACAGGTGAATGAAAGGTGCCAAAAATAACCTTTTATTATCTGAATACATCTTCAGATACGTGTTTTTTCACTTTGACGCAGGCCAGCTTTGTTGATAGATATTCTTTTGCAGGTTAATGTGAATGCAGTATTTTGTTTTTGATATTGATGGGATTTGAGAAATAGCTGTGATTTGCCTCTTTTAATTAAGAGGACTTTTCCAAAAACTCTTCCATACCTTCTCAAAATTTTGTATCATTTTCTGAACCATGGAGCGAATTTCATGGTGGTAAGCGAGGCAAAAGGGGGGTTTAGGACATGGAGTTAGAGGTTTAAAAAAAAACGAGAGAAAAAATAAAAAAAAGGGTTTTTGCCTTTTTTACTTCAGTGCTGGCCGACAAAAAGCATTGCGGGAATCGTCAGTTGCCAGGGTCCGTCACGGCCTGTCAATCGCTGGGTTAGGGCCCATGTGAATCTCAGTAACGAACAGCGTGCCCTATCTGTTCTTCAGTGGTTTAATGCAACCTGCATCCAGGCAAGTCTTACTCCTCGTCCTCCACAGTCACCTGGCCACAAATGTCTCCATCATCAGCAATGATCACGCATTCGTCAACTTGAAGCAGCCAAAATGTCAACTCGTGCAACCACACCACTGTGGATAATCCATTTCCTGAAGACCTCTCTTGATGACAATAATGCAGGTGAGGTCAGAAGGACATGTAAAAGTCAAGAGGCCAAGAGGATGATTTTCTCGAATTGACACCCAGTTACTGATGGCCATCAGAAGGAGGAGAAAGGAAGCGGGGGGGGGGCACGGTCAATCGGCTCAAAATCCACGGGCGGTCGGCAAGCCTTGCAGTCCCTTTTGCTTGTAGCCCACAGCTTCCTGGATGCAGAAATGTCAGAGACGACGAAGTCACCTGTGTTGATGATGATGATGACGACAGTGCGGATTCCACCGTGGTCTTTCTGCTGAATTTTTGATTGCGAGCGCTTCTTCACTGGTCTAGGAGGTAGACGATGGGGTAGTGTCAGTACGGGTTCCGCCTCTAATAGGGAGGAGGAGCGCGGTCGCAGAGTCCGCATGATATGATTGCCAGGCACGGTCAGCGCAAACACATGCTCCTCGCTTATCGCCGGTCAAAAGGTACAGGAACCTTTCTCAAGCCTGTGGCCTTCTTTGGAAAAAAGCAAGCTCGGATTCACCCAGCGATTGTTTTTTGTACTGCCAGCCTTTGCCGTAAACGCATAAGTATGGCACGGAACTTAGTGGTTAACCACCACAACATGTCTAGTAACATGCACGCGAATGCCATGAGTTAAAATGGAGCAACACTTGGCCAAAAAAAAAGGGTGGGGGCCCTCCCCACACCCCAGATCGACGTCGGGGCCTCCAACCACTGTACACACTCTGTCTCAGCCTCCTCCTCCTTACTCCGCCACCACCAAGTGTTTCTCAGCTTGCCCATGTCTCTCAGAGTCCTGATCAGGGATCAGCCTCCACTTCAGGACCTCCCATCGTCGACGCAGTACCACCCCTGCACCACAAGACCAAACCTACCCCTTCTCCTTCCGCCAGTTTGACGACCGCACGCCTGTCAGCGGCCAGTCTAGCAAGCCGCTTCTGTCTTCCTGGTTTGGAGAGCAGAAGAAAAACTTTAACCCATAACCCATCCCAAAGCCAAAACGCATAATGTCAAGGCATGCCAGGCCTTTTTGGGCATTGGAAATGTCTGCCTTTCCGTTGGTGGTCACAGATGGGTTCCGCAACATTATGCCCTGCCTGCCCCCAATACCAGATGCCGAGCAGGACATTTCTTTGCCAGAAGAAAAAGCCGTCCCTGCCCTGGCCGCCAAGTGTCATCTAAAATTTCAAGCGCGTTGTCTGACAATCTGTGTCCGGAAAAGTCCACATATGACCATCGAACACATAGGATAGTAAGCACGGCCAAGGCCGCTATATCGCTGTGACAGCTCACTCGGATGGGCTGGGTGAATGTTTGCTCTGGGGGGGTGACGATGGCTCTCAGGCTCGGCGCCTACGCTCTTCAAATCCGCCAGGGATGGTGCAGGGTTCTTTCCCCCAAGGTCACTACTGGGGGCTTCACGTGCCCAGTAGAAACCAGGCCATGTTGTTATTAATGTGTATTGGAGACTGACAACACACAGGTCAGAAGCCTGTGGACAGTCTCTCCGCAACGAGACCGAGCGCTGGCTGGATGACAAGAACCCTGTGCCAGGCAGACAATTTGTTACTATATAATAGTCACATCGACAAATACAATCGATGATCAATAGCTCTCCACCATGGAGTCATTTGTTGAGGGTTCAAGGAAAAGTGGTTTTCTGTGGAGGTTAGATTGGATGCCTGTGTTCAAAAAATTGGTGGAAGTTTTTTCTCTGGTGTTATCTGAAGCATTATTGAAGAAAAAAATCTACACGGTTAAGCAGATCAAAGGGAGAACCCTTTTCATTTAAGGAAAAACATAAACAGAATAGAATTCTTTTGTCACAACCCACATAGTTTAGGGAATTAAAATTTCCAGATGTCTAAGAAAAAAATGAATATTCGCGGAATGGGTTTTTGAATCTCTGAAATTTTCGGGGGGACCTATGATGTTTATCGCCGTAATAAAAATCTTCGGGATAAAAAATTTGGGTTTAAAAGATTGTTTTGAGGGAAGGGGGTAAAAAACAAATATTGGCACCCCCCAAAATTGGGAATTTTCCTGTTTTGGGTTTTTGTAATTTAGTAATCTGTTTCGTGGTGATTCTTTCGCTCATCCCTTTACGGGACATCAAATTAATTACGGGGAGATTACATGTCGTTCAACTATGTGATTAATATTGTTACTTGTCCCTGCAGTTTGAACAATGTAGGAGAAACGACTATGGAAATAAGGGAAAGAATTAACAAACATAAAAGTACAATTCGGAGAAAAATGTTGGACTTGCCATGGCCAAACATTTTGTAAGAAGGCCATTCAATCTCACAGTTAAATTTGGGGTCAAGTTCAGTACCCCCTTAAAGAAGAGAGGGGACATGAGAGTTTTTTGAAGAGGAAGGAACGAAGTGGATTTTTTGTTTTAAAAAAACCTTACATCCCACGGGTTTAAATTTGGAATAAATTTTGGGTAAAAATATATTTTTCCCGGGGTTATATTGTGTAAATCATAGTTTTTTTTTAGACATGTTGTTTAAATTTTTATTTTTTTTGGGTGATTAATAAAAATGTTTTATTTTTTTTTTTGTGGGATGGACGGGTGAGCGGGATCACGGATACTTTCCTTTAACAAGAAACTTCTATTGTTGATGTTTTGAATCCCCTTTAAATACAAGGGTTATAGTTTAAATAGGGAATTAAATGTAAAGAAATGTTTGACTTTAATTTTGATTTATAGACTAAGGGTTTTATACACCTAATTATAGGGTATTCATTAGCTGTCACATTTTTTGGTATGCACTAACCCTTTGATATGAAATCGATAACATTTAAATTTCGTACGGCCATTTATTAGTATTCGATTGAACGCCTTTTAGGGGGACTGGCATGCCGATTGGCCTGAAGCCGTTTCCGGTATAGTAGGCCGAGTCTGCGCAATAGCACGATGAGTGTATCTGATGTTCCCGTATGGCATTGAAGATTTGGGAAAAAGCCGAGGATGTATACAGGTGATCCCCCTCATCTGGTTGTCCATAGAAACCCTATTTGGTGTTATTTTATGCCATTTTAAATTTAACCACTATGGTGGGTTTGAGAATCTGCACTTTTTATTGATTTTGATTTGAACATCTGTGGTGATTGGTTTATGCCGTTTATGTACAACCCGTTATATTATCGATGATTTTACACTTTATTTTTAGCTTGACAAAGATCGCTTGTAAGTCGAAACGTTCTGCTATTTTTTTTACTCGGGATCTTACAAAAGAACATGATGCTGAGCCATTCTGTATGTTTTTTTTTTGAGAACAAGTACAGAGACAACTTTCCCCCAGCCCTTTTGGGAAAATGAAAAAAGAATCCAAGAAAAAAGGGACATGGGTGGAAAGGAGCGTTAACCCCAGTATTTCCAAGTGAAGCTCAATTGGGGCCGCACCATAGGGGGGGCAAGCGCTACCCAGGGCAGGCCAGTTTTCCATGAAACTAAAAAGGGGGTTTAAAGACTCCTTTTTTCCCGGGACTTTTTAATCGGGTCATGCAGGTTTTGGGGGGATGCTGTGGCCCGGACAGGTATATCAATGTCCATTGAACTAAAATGGGGGTTAAAAGACTCCTTTTCCGGCACTTTTTAATCTGGGGGTATGCATTTTTGGGCTCATGCTGTGGCCCCCCGGGGGCAGGTAAGCAATCCAGTAAAATAAAATGGTGGTTGAAAGATCCTTTTTCCCCCAGTTTTTTTTAAACTGGGGTCATGCAGATTTGGGGCCATGCTGTCCGGGACAGGGAAGCTATGTCCAGAAACTAAAAATGGTGGGTTTAAAACTCCCTTTTTTCCGGACTTTTTAATCTGGGTCCCCTGCAGGTTTTTGGGGGTCATGTGTGGGCCCCGGACAGGTAAGTCAATGTCCAGTGAAAAAAAAAATGGTGGTTGAAAGACTCCTTTTTTCCGGCACTTTTTAATCTGGGTCATGAGGTTGGGGCCATGCGTGGCCCAGGACAGTTATCCCAATGTCGTGAAAAAAAATGGGGGTTGAAAGACCCTTTTTCCGGCCTTTTTTTTCTGGGGTCATGCGGTTTGGGGCTCATCTGTGGCCCCGGACAGGGTAGTCATGTCCATGAAAAAAAAATGGTGTTAAAAACCCTTTTTTCCCGGCACTTTTTAATCGGGGGCATGCGGTTTTTTTGGGGTCTGCGTGGCCCAGGACAGGTAAGTTTATGTCCAGTGAAACTAAAAAGGGTTGAAATACTCCTTTTTCCGGGGACTTTTTAATCTGGGGGGCAGCAGGTTTGGGGCTCTTGCTGTGGCCCCGGACAGGTATGCAATGTCCATGAAACAAAAAAGGTGGTTAAAAAAACTCCTTTTCCGGGACTTTTTAATCTGAGGTCATGCAGGTTTGGGGGTCATCTTGGCCCGGACAGGGATAGTCAATTCCAGTGAAATAAAATGGTGGTTAAAGACCCTTTTTCCGGGAGTTTTAAACGGGGGTCAGCGGGTTGGGGGTCAGGTGGCCAGGACAGGAAGTCTATGTCCGTTCAAATAAAATGATGGTTAAAATCCTTTTTCCAGCACTTTTTTAAACTTTGGGGCATGCAGTTTGGGGGCCCCATGCTGTGGCCCCGGAAGGGTTAGTCTTTT
>JAODAL010057947.1:0-22378 GCA_025379985.1 Phyllomedusa bahiana | reverse complement strand
TTTTTTTTTTTCCCCGTTTTTTTTTAGTTAAAGGGTTTAATCTATGCATGGAGTAACAGCCCTGGTGGGGGGTTTCCACTGGACCCCGCGGCGATGGGGGTAACCCCCCCACCAGGGATTTGGAATCTAAGGGGGGTCCCGGTATTCACCGACCCACCAAAAAAGGGGGGGGTGGTCTTCCCGGGCACTCCCAAATGGGGGGGGCTTCCTGCGTTGGGGGCCCCAAGGGTACGGTACAGAAAGGGCCCAAAAGGGTGTAGTCGGGTACAGGCAGGTGGTCGGGGGCCAGGCGGCCCCGGTTCGTAGACGGTAGCACGCAGGAGGTAAGGAAGGCGGCTCGGGTTCGTAGACGGTAATTTTGGGCGCGGTGGGTTTACCGGTAAGGCAAACGGGAAAATCTCTGGGACAGCTTTCTCCTAAGGAAAAAAACCCCAAGGATCCAGGGGGCCCCGGGAAGGGGCCCGGACAAAAAATAGGAGCAGTCCCCGGGGGCAAAAAACCAAATTTCCCGGCGCATTTCCCCCTTTAAATTTTTGGGGAAACTCCCGGCCCCGCTCGTGCCCCTAGGGGGGGGAGCCCGCGCCGGGAGAGGGGGAAAGACAGAGCAGGAGCGCGGCCCGGGAAAAGTGAACCCCGACGGGGGACCGGGTTTACGGGCGGACCCGACCCCCGATGTGCGGGACAGGGCCCCTTTGGGGAAAAAAGCAGAAACCCCCCCCTTTGGGCCCCCCTCCCTTGGGGCCCCCTTTCTTTTTAATGGACTGAAAAAAATTTTGGATGGGGGGCTGGGGGGTTTAGGATATTCACCTCCGGCTCCCAAGACCTTCTTCGAGACAAAAACCCCTTCCATTTCCACCAGGAAGTATCGCTTTCCCCTAGTTCTCCTCATGCCGATATCCTTGCCCTCGAAGACTTTGGGGGCCGCATCACCCACAGACGGGGAAAGGAAAACCCCCCTTTTGGGAAAATGGTTTAAGGACCAGGGGTTTCAATAAGGTTTCATAAAAAGGGAATTGGGGATTTCATCGTGGGAGGGAGCCGGAGTTTTTTTAAAGGGGACCCCCCCCCCCCCCCCCCCCCCCCCCCCCCCCAGGGTTTAAAGGGGCTGTTGAATTTAAAAGGGGGACCCGGGAAACCCGGGGGGGGGTCCCGTTTGTGAGAAGGCATTTTTAGGTGGAAAAAAAACGGAAAGCGGCAAACCCTTGTCCCCCTGGGGGGAAGGACTGGGGGGGAAAAATTTCTTTTCTGTCCACTTAAATTCTTCATCGCTGGGAAAGGGCGGGGCAGGATGGGGGTCGGGGACCAGATGCCCTTTTTTATTTTTGGGCCCAAGTGTGTCCGCCGCTGGGACCTCGGAGGAGGTTCCCCAGAGGGAGAGGGGGGGGGGAGGCGGGCCCCTTTTACACGATGTAAAAAGGGGGGGAAGGAAACCCCCGCAGATCGGGACTCAAGAGAGTTGTGGGAGAATCCCCCCAAACGGCAGTAAAATTTGGACCAATGTCTTGACGTGCCGAAAACAAAAAGGCGAAGGTAACATCCCAAGACATGTTTGCCCCTTTTAACACTGGCGTTGGGGTCTGCGGAGGGGTGGCCGAAGAGAAGTCAAAAGCTTCACTAAATTTTGGTTGCACGGGCTCCCCAAAAACCCTGGGGGAAAAATTTGGGAAACCCCGGGGGCCCCAAGGAAAATTTTGTGAGGTGTCCTGCAGAGAAAACCATGGGGGAAAAAATAGTTCACCCGGCGGGGGGCCAGATGGAAAGCCCGGCAAGGGGGACGAAATGCGCCTTTTTGGGAAAAAGCGATCCGTAATCACCCAAATAATTGGTGTGCAGGGCACGGGAGGGAGGTCAGTTATGAAGCCCAAATCAAAAAATTTTGGGGGTCCAGGGTTGAGTGGGAATGGGTTGGGGCGAAGTGGGCCCTGCCGGTTGTGACGTGGCGTTTTGTTGCGGGAAGGAGTCCAAGACGAAAGAAGCCCTTTAAACATCCTTTTCCGCTCTGGCCCCCAAATAAAACCCGGGTTTTATCGGGCAAAAGGTTCTTCGGGCCCCGGGGGGAATAAACCACCCAAAAACAAGAGAAATTGTCCACATTTTCAGATACGTCTGCGAAAAGCGGCCCCCCCAAAAACCCCCTTCCCGGAGGGACCTTCCGGAGGTCCCCCGGGGGCGGCCGAGATGAGAGTTTGGGGGAATTATGTGTTCCGGAAAAGGGAAATTTCTTCCCCCACCCACGTCGGAGGAAACGGGGGGGTAAAGTTTCTCCCCATTTTTCTCAGCGGGCCCCTGAAGGGGGTTTGGGAAAATCAAAAAGGGGAAAAGGGAAGACCCGACCACCTACCCCGGGCTTTGGGTTTAAGTTGCTGAGCCGTCTGCAATTTTTGGGGTTTTTCTTTTTGGCCCCGAGAAGATCGGAGGGGGAAAACCCGGGCGCCCTCCAGAAGTTTAACGCCACTCCCCCCCGGGGTCCTTTTTTTTAGGGCTATAGCTCCCGGTCCCCAAATGGGGTAATTCCTCCGGCCAAATGAGAACGTCTTGGAGAAAAAGCGCCTTTTACAGTTTTTTCCCCGGGTGGGAAATTTTTTTTGGGTAAAAAACCTGCCCCGGCCCCTTTAAAAGGTTGAGGCATCCACCTCCAGTGTAAAGGGGTTTTGTGGAATCAAAAAGTGAAAGGTTAAGGCCTTTGGGAAAAGGGGGGATTTGAGCTTTGAAAAACGCCTCCTGGGGCCTTTAAAAAAGGGCCCAGTGCGTGGTTTAAGTTGTTTCTTGGGGGGGGCCACTTTGGGGAACCCCCCCCCAGGGGTAGGGGAAGGGGGGGGATAAAACTGGCGTTAGTTTTTTGCAAAAGGGCCCAAAGAATCGCGGGGATAGCCCGAAAGCCCGGGTTGGGCGTGGCCACTGCAAAGGGGGGAAAATTTTTTGCTGGGTTTCCATCCGTGGGCCCTTGGTCGGGAGTTGCCCCGTCCCCCGAAACGGGAAGGCTTCTGATGGAAGGGGCATTTCCCCTAGCTTGGCATACAGGGGGTTTCCCCCGGGAAAGGAGTCTCGTATTTGGGAAGAAAAAAGGGCGCGGTGGGCCTCGGGGGTTTCAGGAGGGGAACACCAGGTGTCATCAAGGTAGACCCCAAAACAGGTGGGGGAGGAGGCCCCTGAAGACATCTTTAAATAGCCCCCTGAAAAGCCCAGGGGGGAACTTTTTGCCCCGTCCGAAGGGCATCCCCAGGTACCCCAAAGGGGCACATCCCTGGTGGGGGAAGGCCGTTTTCCATTCGTCCCTTGCGGTTTTCGCCCAAGTTTTTAGCCCCTCAGGTCCAAATTTTGGGGGAAAATTTGGTGCCCCGTAAAGCGACCCAAACAGTTCTGTAAATCAGCGGTAATGGATAACGGTTTTTAAAACTTTGATCTTGTTCAAGCCCCGGTAATCTATGCGGGGACGAAAGGGGTACTGCCCTTCTTCTTCACGAAAAAGGGAAACCCCGGGACCAAGGGGGGGGAGCGAGAAATTTTGGATGAAAACCCCCTTCCCGGGGATTCTCCCGGATGTACTCGGACATGGGTTTGGGGCTAGGAAAAGACAGTGGGTTTGACTCAGCACCCCAAGGGGGGACTGGCACCCCCGGAAATAAGCGATTGGGCAATCGTTTTGGGCGATGCGGGGGAAGGCCCCTAAGTTGTCTCTCAAGAAAAACATCGGCGTATCCGATTATTCGGGCAAATTAGCCGGGCAAAAGGCTCCCGAAGGTAGCTTTTAGACAGGGAAGCCCCCGGGCGTTGGTGCCCAACCCCAAAAAACGCCCCCGGGGCCCGTTGGGGGCCCCAAGAAAACACCTTCCAGTAGACCGTCCAGGATAGGAGAGTGGGCCGAAACCATGGGAGGGGGGGGAGGGATGCCACGAAGAGGAAAGGGAAAAACGTAGAAAGGAGGGCTTCTTTATGGGAAACGCCCCCACATGGAGGGAAAAATGGCTTGGGCCCAAAATGGTGGTATCGCTAAGCAGCTCCCCCCTGAAGGATGAGATGGGGGCAAGGGTTTTTCCAAAAGGGGGGCCCCGAAGCGATTTCTGCTTCAAAAAAGGGGGGCTGATGTATGAAGTTCCCGTCGGGGCCCGAAATCCAGGAACGCCCCGAACTTTTGGGGAAAGTGTAACAGTCTTGGGCCGACCTGAAAGGGCCCTAACAGGCGTGGGGGAGGAGGAAAGGGTTTACCTAAAGGGAAAGCCCCTTTCCCAGATTTCCCAGGGGGCGGGGGGGGTTTCCCCCCAGGTGGGGGGCGCTTGGGGCAATTTCCTCCGGGAAAAAGCTCTGGGGTTTCCCCCAGTGAGGCACCCCAATTTCCCTTTTCCGACGCTGGGACAACTCTTGCTCGGGAGGAAAGGGAAACCCCATCAATTTGCATGGGCTCCTCGGTGGATGTTGGGCTTTGTGTTTTAGGAAATTTTTACGACAAAAGTTGAAAACGGCCAAAAGGGTTTTTTGGTGATCGAAATTTTTAAAATATGGGGTCTAAAAATTTTTGGGTAAAAACTGTGAATCCTTTTTTAAAATCGCGGCAAATTTCGGCGCCCTTTCCTTTAATTTTTTGGGGGCCCAAAAAAATCAGATTACGAAAAGAGCAGGGTGAGATGTGTGTTGGCCCACGTTTATGGGGCTGGGAGGGGTAAAGGTTTCGATTGACGGGAAAAATCACATGCCCCTCTTTTTTAAAAGAAAAAGGTTTTCCCTGTTAAAAGGGCCTCGGTATCCTAAACGCCCAAAATTGCTTGGGAAGGGTTTGCCCCTTTTCCCTTGGGGCCCAAAACATTTAAAAGGGGGAAATTTTATTCTTTTTCCACAGAGAAACCCTTCCCCCCTCCCCCCCCCCCAAAATTTTTTTCTGTGACCCTTAAATTTAGTTAGTTAAGAAAATTGGAAGATTTTATGTAAAAAAGGTGAAGAAATTTTTTAAAGGGATCAAACCCTTTTAAAGTCACAAAGGGGACGAGGGGGGGGGGGGGGGCGGGCAAAAAACACAGACAACCCTCTTTAAAAAACCCCGGGATAAAGTTAAACCCAAGACTTGGGTGTAGACATTGCTCTGAAATTATCTTTATTATTAAACATTTTTCAAATTGAAAATATTTCCAAAAATTTTGGGAAAGGCCGGAAAATTAAATATTAAGGATAAACTTTCATTTCTAGTAACTGCAGGTTTCTGTGTTTAGGTGCAAAAGTCAATTTTTTAATTATCAGTATACTTTTAAAAATTTGGTGTTCTTTTTTAAATTTTAAAACCCATTTCCACCTTTTTTCATATATCCCCTTTCATTTAAATCTGAAAACAGCAATTTTTTAGTCCCCCCAAAAGGGTTTAATTGAAAGGGGAAAAAAAAACCTTTGAAATTAAAATGAAAACATAACAGAAACGTTTTTTTTTACTTTGGGGGCCAAATAAAGCTTTTTTCCCATTGCCCCAAGCTTGCACGAAAAATAAAAAAACAGAAATTTTATAGTAAAAAAAGGGTGAAAAAAAAAGGTCCAAAAAAACCCGGTGTTTATACAAAAACTAACAGATACATGTTTTTTTTCTTTGGCGCACTAAAGCTTTGTTCTTTGGGGACGCACTTGCACCCCAAATCTAAAAAAACAGAAATTTTTAAATAGTCCCACAGGTGAATTGAAAGGTTGAAAAAAATACCTGTTTTTATAGAAAACTTTAAAAAGATAGTTTTTTTGTGCATTTTTTGTCCAGCCCAGATTTTTTGAGATAAGAACCCCTTTGGAAATTTAAATTTGAATCCAGAAATTTTTGGGGTTTTTTGATTAGGGGGAAAATTTGAGGGAATAGCTGTGATTGCCGTCTTTTTTAAAAAGGGAACTTTCCAAAACCTTCCAAAATTTTTCTAAAATTTTTTTTTATATTTCTGAACTTTGGACGAAATTCTCGGGGGTAAGCGAGAAAAAAAGGGGGGTGGGGGAAATGGGGGTAGAGGTACGAGAAAAGGGTGCCCTTTCCAGTGCTGGCGAAAAAAACGCTGCCAGAGGACCCGTCGGTTGCGGGCCCGTAAAGGCCCTTTCCCAATGCTGTGTCGGGGGCCCTTTTGAATCTCAGAAAAGGAAACAGGCCCCCCCAAACTTTCTTAAAGGGTTTAAATTTGAAACCCTCCCAAGCATATCTTTAACAAAAGCTATCAACCCCCTGTATTGAGCCCAAACCCTTTTAAATTAAAAATTAAAAAAAAGAGCAAACAAAAAACATGGGGGGTTTTCCATAAAAATTTTAAAAATGTTTTTTTCTAAAATTTAAAAAACTAAAAAACTTGCTGTACAAAAATAGCTGGTAAAAAAATTCCTCTAAATTTTGTAAAGGGGGGGTTACGGGAAAATTTAAAACCAGTTGTGGGGTTTAAATTTCGGAGGAAAATGGGGGAAAAAAGGGAGCAGGGAAACAGAGAAAAAAGAACAGAGACAATTTCCCCCAAAGGAAAATTTTTTGGGGAAAAAAGAGAAAAAAGGGGAATCCCAAAGGGAAAAAGGGGGCACCTGGGTTTTAACAGGAGCTTTTAAAACCACCGTATTTTCCAAAGTGAAGCTAAATTTTGGTCCGCACTCTTAAACGGGGAAGGGGCAGCGTCCCCCGGTTTTAAACTGTGTATGGGGAAAAGGGCCCTTGATTTCAAATTCCCGTTCCCGGGAACCCGCTTCACACGATAGTTTTTTTGTTTGGTTCATCAGGGCATTTTAACCTCCGTTTTAATAAAAGGGAGGGGAACCCAGCCTGGGCTCTCACCGCACCCCCCTTAAAACCCCGGCCCGGGGGCCCTCCCTTTTGGCACGGAAAACGGGGGAAATAGCAATGTCCTTTAAACCCCAAAAAATGGTGGTTAAAAAGATTTCCTTTTTTCCGGCATTTTTTAAATTTCGGGGGGTCAAAAGGGGTTTAATGGCATACTGCGGTCCAGGAAGGTATAGTAAATTTGGTCCAGTTTCAACAAAAAAAGGTGGTTGAAAGACCCCTTTTTTTTTCCCGGCCTTTTTAATCTGGGGGGTCAGAAGGTTTAATGGTCATACTGCGGTCCGGCAGTTCAGTCAATGCCCAAATGAAACTAAAATTGGGGTTTTGAAAGACTCCTTTTTTCCAGAAACTTTTTAATCTGTGGGTCAAAACAGGTTTAAGGGTTATGCGCACCCCAGGACAGGGTTTGCCCAATGCCCGGGTTCAACAAAAAAAGGGGGTTTTCAAAGACAAAACTTTTTTCCGGCACTTTTTAATCTGGGGTCATGCGGGGTTTTTGGGGTTTTTCTGCGTTCCAGGACAGGGAAAATTAAAATGCCCATTTAAAATTAAAATAATGGTTCAAAAAATATGCCTTCTGGCACTTTTAATTTTGTGGGTAAAGCGGGTTTAAGGGGCAGGGCGGGGGTACAAGACAGGGATAGGGGAAGGGGTGTGTGACTTTTTTTCTTGGTTTTTTATACCCAAATTTGTTGGCTAAGATGTAGCATTTTTCCCAAAATTGACCTTTTTGGGGGGCTAAAAAATTCCAGTTTCTCCAGCCCGTTTTGGGTTTAAGAAAGAAGGTGTTGTTCCCATTCCCATAGACTTTAATGGTCATCGGGAAAATGGGACTACCCGGACTATCCGAAAAACCTTAAATCAAAGGGGGTTTTGGCCGAACTATCCAACAAAATTTCGCCCGATGGCTCGTTTACCCAAAACTTTAATCGCTAAAACACTAAATTTTGCCGCCCTGTGCCCCGGGGGGCCCCTCGGGGGAAACACCGGGTCCCAAAGGCGGGGGAAAACCGCGGGGTTTTTTGGGGGCTGGGGATGCGCCCCCTTTTGCCAAGTAAAAGTTTTTCCTCCCATTAAAAGGAAAAGCGGTTACGCCCAATTTTGGGTTGCTAAAGGAAAAAAAGGCCAAAACCTTAAAAGGGGAAGACGGGGGGGTTTCTCTAGCGGCCCAAAAACGTCCAAAAACTGGGGTTGATCCCCTTTCTTAAAGGTGGGCAAAAACAGGAGGGGCCCCTTTTTCCATGACAGTTAAAAGGGCCAGAGTACGGAATTTTTATCACTTTAAAGTCTCCTACAGCAGGCCCCCCTGGCGAAATTTTTGGGAGATGTCCGCGGGGGTTTTCCCGGGCTTTTTCCTCAAGAAATTTTGGGGAAACTCACTGAGGAACAACTGTAAAACCCCGTCATTTGGGTCTTTTTCTTTTCCATAGGGTTGTACCCTTTCCCGGGCCCCCCCTTTCCCCCGGCAGGGGTGACCACGAACGCCCCCCTTCGCACGTTTCAGACAAAAAACTGATCAGACTTTAAGCTCCACGTGCAAAAAGGCTTTGGGGCGTTTGAACCCCCTGCAGTGTTTGGGTCTCCGTCAAAATTTAGTTGGGGAGCGGCAGGCAAAAGTTTGGGACCCCTTAGGCCGCGGGAAACCCAAGGGGCGGGAAAACAACCCAAATTGGCAAAAAGCCTGCTACGCGGGAAACGGTAAGGGAGTTCTGCAACATGGGGATAGCTGGGTAAGTTGCTGCCCCCTTTTAAAGGGTTTCTGTGGGAACTGGCGGTCAACAAGGGTTTTTCAGTCCGCCAGGCGGGGTTTAACCCGGTCCCTTTGGCGGGATCCATGGCCGGATCCCTACGAAAACAAGCCCGGGTGGCGGATCCACGGGGACCCCCCGAAAGGGCAAATGGCGTAACCCCCCACCAGGGATGGAAATTTTAAAGTGGGCCCCGGGTATTCACCAGGGGGCCCCCCGGGGCAAAGCGGGAGGGCTTGCTGCCGGGGAAAGGTCCACTAGGTCACTCCACTGGCGGGGTTTCCCTTTGCGGTGGGGGCCCCAAGGGGTTTTACGGGGGTACAGGAAAGGGCGGGAAAAAGGCTCCTTAGTCGGGTACAGGAAAGGTGGCGGGGCAGGGGGGTTTTCATTTTTCGTAGAGGGTTAAAAACACGGGAGGAGGTCAGGATGGGGGGGGGGGTGGGGGGGGGGGGGGGTTTCGGGGTGGGGGGGGAGGGGGTTAAAAACGTGGGCCCAGAGGGTTTCCTTTACAATTTTAAGGAAAACGGGAAAATTCTGGGACAGCTTTCTCCAAAGGGAACCCTTTTACACAAAGGACCCCGGCAGGGCCCCCGGGAAAGGGGCCCCGGGACTAAATAGGGGCGGGTCCCCGGGCAAATTAACCCCAATTACCGGCGAAACTCCCCCTTTAAATTCAAATGCCGGCCCCCCACGCGCCCCTAGGGGGGGAAAAGCCACGTGGGGGAGACAGGAACAACAGAGCGGGAAACCCACGGGGGGGTTAAAAGGGGAACCCCGACAGGGGCCCGGGGAAATAGGGGGCGACCCCGAGCCCGAAAATGCGGGACGGGGGCTCCGCGGGAAAAGCAGGGGCAGGAGGGCCCTGCGCCCCGGGGACAGGGGTTTCGAAGGGGCGTCCGTGACGTGGACGAGGCCTCCACCCTTTTTTTCCCTTTCAAAGAAAAACCCTGCCCCCCTTTGGGGAAACAAAGAAGGTTGGAATCCCCCCTTCTGTAAGCTTTCTGCAATATTTTTGTTTCATGGCTATCCTCGGGAAACTGATATATTAATACCCCTCCCCTTGGGGAAAATTCCCATCCAGGCAATAGGTAAATTTGGCACATCCGTAAGTTCTATGAGGGGGGGAAGTATCTCCAACTTTTTTCCCTGAGAAAAATACTTCACAAAGCACAAATAAAAAACAAAACTGTTCCACCTCTGTATTGCCCGGGAATGTTAAGGGGGACATCTGCCCAAAACATTTTTGTCCCCAAACTTGATTAATTCCCAATTTCCCAAAGTAAACCCCGGGAGTTATGTTTTTTTAAAAGCCAGGGGCCCCAAAAAACTACTTTCATCGGGCAACCCCCCCCTTGATAAATAAAATTACACTTTTCATTTATGTATGGGATCCTACCAACATTAAGCTCGGGGGGTAAAATTTTTGGGAAATTGTGCCCAACCCACAAGTAGATTTCAAAAAGCCCCCAAACCTGCTAGAGCCCAGATAAGGGTCCCCAAAGGGTAGGCCCAGCCCAATTTTGGGTGAAGGACGCTTTCTAAAAATTTTTGGGAAGCTGACCCGAATCCTAAAAACCCATTCCACCCCCGGGGACAGAGACAAATATGAGATCTTAATTTGGGAGCAGAAACCTTTTTTGGAAAACAAAGAAAATACCTGTTCCCCTAGGTACCTTCTTGAAATCATCTGGGGCCTGGATTTTTCCTGGCCGGGTTTTTCCCTTTTGGAGCCCCCCCATATGCCTTTGCCCATCTTCCCCAATAATAAAAGCAAAATTTCCTGGATATTCCAAGCAACAAAAGTCGGGGAAGAAACCCCCCACTTGCATGGGCTCCTCGGGGTTTTTAAAAAATTGGAGGGGACCACAGAGGAAGAGTTTTTTCCCGACGTTTTTCCCTCTTAAACATCTGTCCAGCCCGAAGGGCTAAAACCATAGCCTCGTCAAATACCGGGGGTAGGGTAAGCCCCCAAACTAAGTTGGGCTTACCTTGATCTAAATTTGGCTTCTAAGAGCTGGGTCGTTCCCCCGTCGGAACCCCCAGCGACAAAAATTCGGAGCAATAGCCCTCCACGGGTTCCTATTACCCTCCTCAAGGTGGTCAGCAAAGTCTCGGCCAAAGTTCCCTACGGGGTCATAAAAAAGAAAAGCCCAAGGGAAAAAAAAAACCTGCCCAAAGGAAGACATTTTCGGGTGAATCAGTGGTAAAAAAAAAATGCCCCACTCCGGGGGGGAACCCCTTGAAAAAAGGGGACAAATAATTCCCACTATCTGCTCCCATTCCGGGGGAAATGGGGGTGGACCCCAAAAATACAAGCGACTTTTCCTTTCCCCAAAATTTTGTCAAAAAGGGGCCCCCCTTTTTCCCTTTAGAACCTATCAGGAAAACTAAATTGGGGGTTCCAGGGGGGGTGGGCAGGGAAATACAGGGAATACCTGACTTGGGGAATTCCCCTTTCCTGTTGTAGCCCCCAGCCAAATTTCCTGGCTACCCTGGGAAAACCCCCTGCATCTCTCTCCCCAAAGCTTTTCCATAGGGTTCATGGGGAAAAAAAAAGGGGGAGAAACTTAAGGGGGAGATACAGTGACCCCCTAACTGGAACCCATTTTCCCATGTCCCGCCTACTTGATGTGTGCCCCTACGGCGGGCAGCCCCCAAAGGGGGGCGACAGCCCTGTGCTGCTACAGTTCTGGAACCAACGGTAGCAAGAAGAGTCGGGACAGTCCGGGTCGATAAAAACAAAACGCCCCAAGGGCCCCAAAAAAAGAAAAAAAAGAGAAAACAGTAAACCCCGCCGGGGTCAAAACACGAAAAGGGAGCGAGGGACGAAATCAATGAAAAAGCCGGGGGCAGGGAAAAAAAGCCAAAGGGCTGGTTTCACCAAAAAAGCAAGCATACAGAAAAAACTGGAAAAAAGGCATCCTGGAAAAAATCCAAAATTGGGCTGCACTCAGCCAGCAGGGAGTTTAAATTTTGGTTTCCCGGGTATAGCCCCCGTACTGATTGGGGTGCCCCCCGGGCCCTTTCCCCTTGGCTTGGGGCGACACGTCCCCGTCCAGAGTGGCTGGGCCTCTGTCACTCACTTCTTCAGAAAAACCCGTCTCAGGGGGGGGCACAAAATAAAAATGCAGGGAGGGGTTTCTCCCTTAACTGGTTGCCACCTAGCCCTTACAGAATTACTATTAAAACAAAACAATGTTACAATATATGCCTTTTTTTAAAACCGCATCCCATTGGGACCCATTTGGGGTTTTAGTGCTTTCGTTGCCCGGCATTCATCTCCCGTTTTTTTGTCAAAGGGGTGTTTCCCCCGTAAGTGCATTGGTCCTGGTAGATTTAAAGGACCAGTGTGCACTACCTTTCCTCCTATCAGACTATTGTAGGTTAGCTTAGTTAATTTAAAGGAGATCCTTCTATACCCCTGGGTCATATCTTTGGTGCAGTATACTGTGGTTTTGGGAAATGTCTATTTGTTTTTTTGTTTTTGGGGGGGACCTGACCTGGGGTTTCCTTCAATTTAAGTCCCCGATTTTTTGTTTAAAAAAGGTTTAGGTGGGAAACCCCGGGGGACTTTTTATAAAAGGGACTTCAACATGTTTTTAAAATTTAAAAATTCCCCGAAATGACAAAAGTTTAAACCAAACCCTTGAAAATCTGGGGATTTTTCACACACCGGAAACAACTAAATTTTAAAAAAGAATTTGTTGCAAATGTGTAAAAGTTTATTTAAATTTTTTGCCCCATCTAAAATCACACCTTTAAACTGAAAATTTTTCCCGTGTTTTCAAAAACTTTTTAAAGTTTTGGGTTTTCGTTGGGCAGAAAAATGCCAAAGCTTGGCCCCAAAATTAAATTAATTGTGCTCCTTTTCTACTGCTCCATCTTGTACAAGGAAGAATACAAATTTATTTAAAAAAAAACATTTACTTGCATTGAAATCTCAGTTCTAGCACTACAGCAGTTGAATCCCCAACAATCAAACATTTACAGCTTTATTGTGACATAATGCAGAAACACACACAAAGGTAAGGAGCACAATGTTCAATGACTACAGACGATAAAGGCATAAATGAAGAACAATAATGGATATAAGTGACATTGTACATTATAAATAGTAAAATGATGAAAAGTATCAACTTGAGAGGTGTTATATAAGTGCAAGCTAGTAGAAATGGAATTGCATATCTTAAGTTAAAATTATTTTACCCCAGAAACGTTTAATTGTGTTTTAAAGAAAAAAAATAAATAAAAGACTGAAAAAATAGCAAAATATTTTAAATAGGGGGTATTTTTCATCCACATCCCAGAAAAGTTAAAAGAAAACATAATCTTTATTGCAATTCCAAAAAATTCATTAAAATTTCATCTCCATAACAGCACAAGCACCAACGCGTTTCCCTAAACCGGTTTACCCCTTTAAAGTACTAAAAAGTAAGAAGGGTTTTTTGGAAAACCCCATTAGTTTCTATTTTCAGTTAATTTTAGAGGGACGTTATTGTAAAATTTAACCTTCTTTTCCATAGTGGGGATTTTGAAAAAAGAAAAATTCTGTAAACACATTAGTACATATTGCTGTTATGAAAAAGGACTTTTAATGTATTGAACCCCTTTTTACTAAATGTACCCATGATTTAAAGTTCTTCAAAACACTTTGTAAAATTTTGGGTTTTAAAAAGGGGGAAGGGAACTTTTAACATTTTTGACCCCCCCTTTTTCCCCTAAAGTTTTTAAATAAAAAAGGTTTTTTGGAAACGTGTTGGCAAAATTTAGTTTTGGGAGAAGAATTTTTAAGTTTTTTAAACCCCCTTTTCTCGTAATGTTTTGTAGGAATTTTTTTTTAAAAACCCCCATTATACATTTACTTTTCCCTCAATTGAAAACCCTTTTTTATTTATAATGTACTATAAGTAAGAAGGTTCTTTGAAACGCGTTGGTGGGCATTGCAGTTATGGAAATAGACTTTTAATGTATTGAACATTCTTTTCAAATGTTTCCCAAATTTAAAAATGTTCCTTGAAACCTGTTAGTAAAATTTTTTGCTTTTTTGGAAAAAAGGAAAATTTTTTGTATTTTAAATTTCCTTTGTTTACAATGAAATATAAGTTTAAGAAAAATTTTTTAAAAGCATTAAAAGTGTATTGCACTCCCTGGAGTTTGGCTTTAATTTTTATTGAACTTTCTTACTCATAGGGACACATGTAAGAAAAATTTTTTAGGGCTAAAATTCACTTTTTTTTCCCAAAAGCAAAACCAAAAGGGGGGGGGCCCTTTCATTTCATATGTGATCTGGAAAAAAAAGGGGAGGGGCGCTCTGATTTTTTTTGCTATGCCCCAACAAAGTTGGGGGGTTTTTTCCCAGACAATTTTTTTACATTTGGCCCATAGGGTTTTTAAAGGGGTTTTGAAAGGGTTTTTGAAACATTTTAGTGCTGTTGTTGTTATGAAAGGGTTTTTAAATTTTTGGGGGAACATGTATGAAACGGTTTAGGTCTAAAAAATCACTCTTTTGCCCCCCAATAAAAATTTGTGCAAAAAGTGAGTTTTTTGGGCCTAAAAGGTTCATTTTTTGTGGCCCTTTAAGTTTATTTTGGAATTAAAATTTAAAATTGGGAAAACGGGCCCTGTTTCCCCTTAGGGCCCGGCCCAAACTTTTTTTTTTGGGGATTTTTTTGGGAAAAAAAAATTTTTGCCCCCCTAAAATTTTCTATAAAAATTTTAAATGTATTACAAACCCAAATAGGTGTAATTTTAAAAGCCAGGGATGAAACATTTGAAAAGTCCCAAAATGGCCCCTTTAGATATGCTAAAATTATATGCCCTTTCGCCCACTTTATGCTATTTCCCCCAGATTTGGCCATCAATTTTACTATGCAATTTTATAAACCGATGCCAGATTTTTGACAGGTTCTTTAATTCAGCCACATTTTACACTCATTTAATGTGCCTTAAAACTGCGTGGATGGGACTTTTTTCTGGCATGTCGCCTTGAGTTTTTATTACTCATACTAGATGTGGATGCTTGAATACTCCCCTAGTTTGAATCAGTGCTTAAGTTGTTCAAGTTTACAACTTTCCATGCAACTTCCAGCTGTGGAGGATCGAAATAATGATGAAGAGGGTGAGCTGACACCAATTTGTTTCACTACAAACAATGGACTAGGAAGAATGTGGAGAGAATGAAGTCAGAATGTGTGTTATTTGCATAAGGCAAATATATTCATCCAGCTTTATATGTTTTAATGTGGGTACATTTTATCACTAAAGAAAAATAATTCTACACTTTTTTTCCCAAACTAATCATCCTAAAAATAAACTCCAGTGATATGAGTCAGCTGAATGAGTATGGGTTCCCTGGTCTTACAGGCTAGAAGGGATGCTGTTATGTCATTCCAAATTTAATGCCACCAAACTTAATAGTATAGCAGAGAATACTTGTTAGTTTTGCATAGTTTTGACATTGTGCACTTAACATAAAAGCAGCGCGGGAAAACCCAGGTTAATGTTGAATTGCATTCTAAAAATGATTATACAATGTATAATATAGCAATGGGTGATCAATTTTAGTTCTTACATAGATCGCTATGAGTAGCTGTGATACAAATGCATATTAAAATAGCATTGTTAGACTGCATTCAAAACTGAATTCATCAGAAAAGCACAATCATTATGTACAAACACATTGTTCAGTTCTTACATTACAAATCCCTTGAAGTCTAATATAAGAAATAGCAAAATTTTTTCAATCAGATGTTACATGGAAATTCATAATTTTAAATCAACAATTATTGTCCTTAGAGAAACATTAGTGATTTTCATAGAAAACAAGTTTACAATGACTCCTAGGCTTGACTAAAATCTACTGGAGAAAAATATTATATATGATTTAAAGTTTTATTCAATATTAGTCATTTAAATATGACAATTGCCTTTTTTTTCACAATGTTAGCATTGTAAATTCAAAGCAGAAAAAGTTAAATTATTAAGTAAGCATTTTAGGCAGTATCCTCATAAACAATGCCCAATGATAACAACAAAAATGGCTGGTATATTCATAGCATATTACTCACATTATTAATATTACTATTGCTACTATTTTTTTACTTTATTTTCTGTATTTTTATATGATTTTTTTAAAGAGATTAACTGAGACAGACAAAAATGATTTTAATATTTTGTTTGTTAAGCAAAAAACAAAACAAATGTTCATTCTACACAATAAACAGCCATAACATTAAACCTACTGGCCTAATATTTTGCTAATTTCCATTGTTCTACCAAAACAGCTTTCTCTTATCCAGACACGGAGTCCAGAAGCTGGAACTTGGATCAGAGACTGATTATGGTCCATAGAGCAAACTTACAGGGGAGTTGTGCCGACTAAATGCACAACTTGAGAAGGTGAGTAAAGACAGACAACTCCCTTAAATTTTGTTTAGTGAACAGTACCTTTTTCTGTCTCTTTTTTATTAATCTAATATCTGTCACCAGGTCATTAACAGCAGATCAATTACAGGGGGTTTCTCACCAAGCAGATTACACTCACTCTGCCTTTGTCAGGTTTTGGGTTATTCTATAGTAGTGATTACCATATTTAGCTTCTCTATAACTATATAAGACATTACAAAGACGTAAATGCAGAAGATTTGATCTTCTGATAACAAAGCTACAAGTGTACTGAGGAGTGAAAACAATTGCTTATTTGTAGACAAAGAAAATTCTTGATATAGGGAGTTTTTTCCCAAAGTTGAGTTGTCATATTGACATCACTTCCTGCTCTCTGTCTAATCAGAAATGAAGATTTAGATGTAACCATAGAAATCTTTTTTGTTTTTGGGAGCAGATAAAAAACCCTGTCTTCTCTTATAAACTAAGTTTAAATTAAAAAAATTTATATTTAGAAAAAGTTCAATTTTAAACTGTCCCTACATTTTGAAAGCTAATTTTGTTTTGGGGAAAAAAACCCCTTTAAGTCCTACAGTTTGTGAGGTGGAGCCTCTGTGGATCAAACTTTCCAGCACATCAAAAAATTTGGATAGGATTGAAACTTGGGAAAATTTGGAGGCCAAAACAACACCTTGAACCTTTTTGTCATAGCCCTCAAACCATTTCCAAGTGATTTAGTGTTCAGATGTTTAAGTAAGCACTTTCAAGAGTGGTCAGTCAAAAAATTTAGGGGCCCAAATGTATAAAAAAACGTTGGGTCTACGACTTTCCTTTTTAAACCATGGCAACCCCTCAGAGCCCCTTTCTTTCATTGCTTATGTGCTCTGAAAAAATAAAAAGGGGCTCTGTTTGGGTTTTTCTATGGGCAACAAAGAAAGCCTTGGACCTAGACAGTTAATGTACATGTCTCTCTTTGTGTCTCTCTGCCATTCCATACATAAAAAGCTACAATGCTATATTTTTTATGGAACAGTTCTACACAGCACCATTATTTTCAAAATTTTTTTTTAAGGGTTTGGGAAACCCCCTTTCCAGGGAAATTAAAACCTGACATCTCACCATTGTTACTTGTGCATTAATAAGCCCAGGGTGCCCACTGGCAGACCACCTATGACAGATACTAATCTTCTCATACCAAAGTTACCCCCCAAGAACTGCTATTTTGGTGATGCTCTTACTGGACACCATAATTGTTAAATTTCTTCTTCATTTTCAAGTATTGACTGTTTATTTGCTAACTCATATATCTCACCTATTAAAAAGGTACTATTGCAATGAGATAATTCATATTATTTAACTCACCTGTCTGTTGTTTTAATGATATGGCTGAATGTGAAAGAATGCAGAAAATTTTTTTTTAATTTTTTAAAAGATTGTTAACTGTTTAAATTTAAAGTAGTATTCACAATGTTTTTGGGGGAAACCCAAAAACCCCAAAAAACGGGTTTATCCGGGAGGGCCCAAACCCTTTTTTGGAGGGGCTTTGTAATATTTTATTACATTAAAATAATAATGAAAACCCGTTTTATGAAAACTGTTTCAGTTTTGTGTTTTAAAAATTTTTTTTTTGTATGAAATTTTGCTTGTGGGACTTTTGTGATGTCTGAAATGCCTTCTTTTGATGATCTTTTTATTTTTTTTTTTTCTGAAATCAGGAGGAAAGAAAGGTAAATTGATTTTTTTTTCCCCCCGACAAAACCCCCAAAGGTTTTTAAAACATTTTTACAACTAAAGGGTTTTAAATTTATTAAAACTGTTGATTCGTATGTGTTCAAATAAGTTTTACTAGAGTAAATTTCCCCAAAAATTTTATTAAAAGGCATTTTTCCTGTATTCTTTATTTTGTGTCATTTTCTGTTTTACTTTTTAAAAAAACTTTTTTTAAAAAAAGTTTTTTTTCTCGGGGTTTATCCCTGCCAAATTTCCTTAAAATTTTTTTTAAAAAATTAACCCTGGGGTGAGTGTGGGGAAAAAAATTTTAAAATTTTTTCCCATAACAGGCCCCAAAAAAAAACCCCAAATTTAATACGAATTTATCCCATCCCCAAACCCAATATGTTTTTTTTAAAAAAAATTCCCAAATTTTCCCCTAAAATTTTAAACCCCCATTTAAAAATTTGATATGTTTTTTAAAATTTATTGTGGAAAACCCCGAGGGCACCCATGGAGGTGCAAAAAAATTGAGGGGGGTTTGCTGGGGGGGACAATCAAAAGGTGGGGTGGGGAGAGAAGTCCTAAATCTGGCATCCCAAAAAAAAAATTTAAAAGGTTGGAAAGATAAAAGGGGGATGTCGTTCGGGGAATAGAACTGCGGAAAGCAAAAAAAATTCCCCTGTTGCCCCAAAGTAAGGCCCCCCCTTTTTAAAATCATGGTATTTAATACTTACACTCCTGAAAATGAATTATATTATAAGAAATTTCCCTAAAAATTTAACGATATTGTTTAATTTTTTCCCCTCTAAAATTAATTATATTGCACTTCACCTCCTGAAATTAACTACATAACACACTGTACCCTCTGAAATCAATTCTAATTTACACCGTACTTCCTTAAATTATTTAAAATTGACACCATAATAAGGATCCATTTTGTCTAGGGCAAGTAGGGGTTTTAAGTAAGGATACCTTGACGAAAATAGAGGAAGAGTTAATGCTTAGTAATGGGTGGTCTAAAGTTGTAAGGGGTTGATATTAGTGGTCTAGGGCAGTGGGAGGGTTAATGTATAGGTCCCTGTTGGACACCAATTGAAGGGGTAATGCTGGTGTTCTAGGACAGTGAGGGTGTTAATGTACCTCTCACTGGTAAAGGGCAGTGGAAGGGTTAATGCGCCATACCTGGGGTTTTGTATTTTACTCCCTGTTTCTACCATTGACTGATTGCAGTGATGACTGAAGAGAAATATAGAGAGGACTGTGCAGCTATAATGATTAGGCAGAATGATACATCATTATAGAACTAGTCAGCCTTTGGTCCAGTGACTTACTTTGGCCAACCAGGAATCTGCTCAGTAGGACAATTTAGCAGTCTTGGCCTGGGAATGTTTCTTTTTTTGACACTACTAATCACAGCAACCTGAAATTACCACAGCTTAGATATGCCCTTTACTTCATGTGTATTTGATTTTGGTCCAAGTGACAAATTTAGTGGCACTTTGGCATTTTGTTACTCTGTTCTGTCTTCTCTTTCTTTTTTCCCCCATTAGCTTACTTTTACCTTCATCCTCCTTTTTGGTCCAACTAGCTCAACTTTAATTATACCAGTCCGAGTACCTCTCATTTCATCAGTCAATAAAACCTTTTAAAAACATGTCTTCAGATAATACCCAAATCCATTCCGTGCTTGACTTTGACTCCACAAAATTGCTTGTTCACTATGACCTTATCATCTCAAGCCTGGATTACTGCAACACTCTTTTCTGTGACCTTCCATTTAGTACTCTTGCTCCCCTTCAATCCATACTAACACTGACATATAAGACATATAAGACTATACATAACCTGTCCCCCAAACATCTCTGTCCTAATCTCACAATATCTCCCCTCACACAATATCTGCTACTCACATGACCTTCTTCTCTGCTCTCCATTTGTGGGCTCCTCACAAAACCATCTCCAAGACTTCTACCACACATACTGTGGAATTCATTACCCCAACACATCACTCTCCTCCACCATTACTAGTTTCAAATGCAACCTGAAAACCAATCTCTTCTGGATAGTATACAACCTACAATAACCCTTCTACCACCACACCATAATACACACAGCTCCATCCCTCACCTTTTTTCTGCCCTTTCTCCATTGTACATTGAGAGCACTCGGGGGGCAGGATCCTCTCTGCTACCATATCAGTGCCTCACTTAGTGTTAGTATTTGTCTTATATTATATTTGTCTTATTTTATGTACCTGAATCCCTTGGCTCATACAGTGCCCTGCAACTAATGATGCTCTAAATACAGTATAGAATAATAATAATAATAATAATAATAATAATAATAATAATAATAATAATAATAATAATAATAATAATATATTTCCTGGTCCAGTCTTGACGTTTCAAGTTATGTGTCTTGTTCAGTGGTGGTTGGGTTTCAGCTTTTCCTTACCTAGACCAAATTTCTGAGGACTGAACTTCTTGTATTTCTGGGCACTCTAGGAGGGTTACAATTCTTGAATATGACTGCACTGGAGGATTTGTCTCAAATAGTGTTGATCGAACTGTTCTAGAAAAGTTAAGTTCTAGTAGAACTTCTCAAATTTTTAGAACATTTTACTGTTTGTTCGAGTGAAGTTCTAGTTCTAGTTAGACATGCCATTTTCAGTTTTACTTTCAGCGGCTTTTTGCACTTTTGGCGGCCATCCAATCAGTGCAGAACACAGAGAAGCGTCAAAAACCTCATTGCTGATGTGTAGGACTCTCATTGGCTGCTAAAATCACATAACCATGCTATATATATTTCACTGTATTGCTTTGTGAACGCCATTTGCAGTTCACTCTCTGTACTGTACAGACTGCTCTTAGTTAGTTAGATAGCGCTTTCCTCTCCATAGACATCAATAGTTAAGGAAGTTTGGCATCACTGGCTGCATCTTTTTCACACTCAAAAGCTGTTATTTGGCAACATTTGCAGGCAGATATTTCTGCCTGCAAATGTTGCCAAATAACAGGTTTTGAGTGTGGAAAAGATGCAGTCAGCGATGCCAAACTCCCTAACCAAATGTTTTTGCCTGCAAATGTTGCCAAATAACAGCTGTATATATTATGCAGAGTGCCTGGATTTGCTAAATCATACTCAGTGCCCAAAAGTTCAGTTTTTGCAGTTTTGGGTTTCAGTAATTTTATAACACACCATCTCCAAATCTCTTATGTGTCAAAGAGGCTTTTGGGCCTCCTCAGGATGCAGGGCCCCATAGCAGCTGCTATCACTGCACCTCCTGTAGCTGCACCCCTGCTTGCAAGCTGTCATCCTCATCTTTTCAGTTAGCCATTGAAAGGAATTAAGTATTTTAGCCTCTCAATTTTTTTTGTGTCACTCTTAGAGCCAAATTTTGTTCACTAACTTGTTCCACGTATACAGATTACTGTTATGGATGGTAATTTGAGCTTCTCCTCACCTATATAGGTATAAAAATTAACCAGAACATCTTCTCCCATAAACTTTAATTGGGTTTAAAGTTCCAGTTCGTATAGAACTTCGAACCGAACTCACAAAAGTTCGAGGTTCTAATCGAACTAGAACTTTTTATTGTTCACTCAACACTAGTCTCAAATCTTTGACAGTTAATTTAAGTCATTTCTTGCCCCCCTGTTAACTATTTGCAGCAAAACATTTGATGGTTCTGTAATCATACCCCAATAGCTTAACAATTTAAAGAGTTCTCCATCCCTTTGTAAGATTTTTAACATTTTTTCTACTTTCCAGAATGTTAAATCCCTTATTTGGCATATTTTGCTGCCTTATTTTCATACATACCTTGAAATAGGGTGTTGATCTTCTTAGGCCACACTCTCTTTAATGACAAAAATACACAACAACAGATGTGCTTTAGTCTAATAAGCATTCAAGTTTATACAGATTGGTCAAAATACTTACTTGCTTAATAATTGTAAACTAAGGGTGACTTGTATGTATGGGTCTGCACCAGCAGTCTGGCGTCCTTTAGCTAAAAAGCTGGTGCAGCCCTGTTCACTAGATTTATAATCAGATGCACTCCAAAATTAGGCGCATTATCAGGTGCTTTCGCGGCACTTTGTAATGCGCCTAAGATCGGAGGACGTTCTACACGTTTAGGATGGGAGGATGGCAAAACTAGACGCATTACTGCTGGAACAGGTAGACCAAGTTATAAGTGGTTTACCTGAGCCTGAGTTGACATTTTGGAGATGGAAAGCACTAAGTCTATGACCCGCATTAGAAAAAGTTAATAAATTCAGGCACATTACATGCTACTAATGTGCGCAAAAGATGGTGTCTGGGAGCCAAAATACATACATGTCACTCATAGTGTATTAACCTTATCTATGCATTTCCTTGCTGCCGGTAACTCCTAATGCTGAGCACCCACAGTAAAATTTCCCCTTCAGCTTTTTGATGTCTCCCTTCTTGTACACAATAGAACTTGTCGAATCAATAGGCAACCTTAGCACACAAATCTGACAAAAAACTCAAGGTGAGCTTCAAGAATTGCAAAGTGGTGCTGAAAGAAAACCCACTCTTCTGGAGACCCTACTACATACAAACACTCTTAAATTGCAAGTCTGCAGTCAGTTCTGCCAAAAAGGGCTATTTTAGCACTCTATTATCTTTTCTGCCTGACAATCCTTTTTAACACTTTCAATTTCTTACTCCATCCCCCAGTGACCCTTCCCTCACCACAACTGCAAATTGTGCCACATACCTCAAACACAAGATC
>JAODAL010057946.1:0-22379 GCA_025379985.1 Phyllomedusa bahiana | reverse complement strand
GGGGGGCTCCAGGTGTTCCCCCTGACTACTTGCTAGCGATGCGGCCGGGTAGTGGTGGTACAAAAATCGTAATCCGAAGGCGTATCGGGGACAGGCAGAAGGTCAGGGCAGGCGGCAGAGGTTCGTGGTCAGGGGACAGGCAGCACGGTCAGGGCGGGGGGCAAACAGGCAAGGTCAGGAACGTAAGCAAACGGACTGGTACACGGGCGACCCAGAACAGACTCTCAAGACTCTCAAACTAACTGGACGCACACCAACGAACTGGCAAGGTGTGTTGGGGGCGTGTACCTTAAATAGGACCAGCGCCCAGCAAAACCAATTAAACTGGGGCGCGGGCCCCTTTAAATCCAGACCAGCCGTCGCGCGCCTAGGGACACGGGCACGCGCGCGGCGGCCGGAACGGACAGGGGCAGCGTTCACCGGAGCGTGGCGGGTCAGTGCCGACGCCCGGGCAGCAGGGAGATGGGCGCGGGCAGCCGCGGCACCCCGCGCCGAGAGCCCGGGCAGCAGGGAGATGGGCGCGGGAGCCGCGGCACCCACGCCAGGAGCCCTGCAGGCAGAGGGAGACCGGGCGGGCGCAGCGGTCCCCGCGGCCCCCAAATGACATCTTATTGACCTTTGTGTATTTAAACTATTTATCATGTCTCCCAAAGCCGACTTTTCGCTAAACAAAATAACCCCAATCTTGCTAATCTTTCTGGGTTTTGCAGCCCAAACCCAATCCTTTTATTATTTTTGTTGCCCTTTTGAAACCTTTTTCAAGCTCTACAATGTCTTTCTTGTTCACTGGTGCCCATAACTGTACACAATATTCCATATGTGAGACAGTGGAAACAGGGGAGACAGTGACTTATATAATAGAAAAACAGAACTTTATTACAGAGGTCAGACGTTTCCTGTAGTTCTTGATCAAGTTTGCACACACTGCAGCTGGGATTTTGACCCACTGTTCTATACAGATCTTCTCCAGATCTTTAAGATTTTGGGGCTGTCGCTGGACTACATTGAATTTCAGCTCCCTTCAAAGATTTTCTTTTGGGTTCAGGTCTATAAACTGACTCGGCCACTCCAGGACCTTGAAATGCTTCTTACTGAGCCACTCCTTAGTTGCCCTGGCTGAGTGTTTTGAGTCATTGTCCTACTGGAAAACCCAACCATGACTCATCTTCAAGGCTCTTACTGTGGGAAGGAAGTTGTTGGTCAAAATCTTGCAATACATGGCCTCAGCCATCCTCCCTTCAATAAAACGCCGTCGTTCTATCCCCTTTGCAGAAAAGCACCCACCCCCCAAAGTATGATGTTTCCACCACCATGCTTCATGGTTGGGACGGTCTTCTTGGGGTTGTTCTCATCCTTCTTCTTTCTCCAAACACAGTAAGTGGAGTTGATACATTGTCCCATGCCTCTTCTGGATCATCCAGATGGTCACTGGCGAACTTCAAACAGGTCTGGACATGTGCTGGTGTGAGCTGTGGTACCTTGTGTGCCCTGCAGGATTTTAATCCATGATGGAGTAGTGTGTTACTAACGGTAATCTGTGGTCCTAGGTAATAAGACTGTGGTCCTAGCTCTTGTCAGGTCATTGATCAGGTCCTGTCATGAAGTTCTGGGCTGATTCCTGACCTTTCTCAGAATCATCCTTACCCCACAAGGTGAGATCTTGCATGGAGCCCTAGACCAAAGAAATTTGACAGTCATTTTATGTTTCTTCCATTTTCTAATAATTGCACCAACATTTGTTGCCTTATCACTAAGGGCCACATGTATGAAAACTGTCTAAGTATAAAACTCACTTTGTTGCCCATAGCAACCAATCAGTGCACCCCTCTAATTTTTCCTGAGCACTTTATGAGATGAGGGGCGCTCTGATTGATTGCTTCTGGACAACAAAGTGCATTTTTGACCTAGACAGTTTTCAAACATGTGGCCCTAAGTTACTTGCCTATTGTCCTGTAGCCCATCCCAGCCTTGTGCAGGTCTATAATTTTGTCCCTGGTGCCCTAGACAGCTCTTTGGTCTTGGCCCTGGTGGAGAAGTTGGAGTGTGATTGATTGAGTGTGTGGACAGGTGTCTTTTATACAGGAAACAAATTACAACAGGTGCAATTAAGACAGGTCAAGTAGGTGCAAAGGGCTTCTTAGAGAAAAACTAACATGTCTGTGAGAACCAGAATTCTTGCTACGTAGTAGGTGATTAAATGCTTATTTCATGCAATAAAATGCAAATTAATTATTTAAAAATCATACAATGTGAAAATACAAATTACAGACCTCTCCATTCTTTGTAGGTGGAAAAACTTTCAAATTCCCCTGTATATCATCAGTTTCTTAGTATAAAAAGCTAAAATAAACCTGTGCTTGTGATATTTTCATAGAATTCTTATTTTTTTTTACTCTGTATTCCATGGAGAGATCGGAAAATGGTGCTCTAGCACACCCGCTACCTTTCGAAGGCTTTGTCTCCTTTGTCAAGCATACTTTGGTCTATTGTGTAGATTGAAAGTTTTAAAATGCAATATAAAAAGTAATAGGGAAGGAAAACTTGATAAATTTATTGGTGTTTTCCATGAAAGCAAGGAATTTGTGTGTATTAAAAAGAATCAGGGTTTTGGAATGGCTCAGTAAAAGTCAAGACCTCAACCCAACTTGAGACGGGCTCTCTTCTCGTGAGCCCACGCGATCAGCTCATTAAGTCAGTTGTACAAACAGCTGGTTCCATGAGTGTCGGCCATGACTGGAGCTTGCTCAATCATGACTGCAGCAGCTAAAGGCAAGACATAGAGTGTCTCTATTGGTACCCCCGCGGCACGATCATGGTGTATTGATGGGTTTTTATGGCAACCGATAAATCTGAAAACACAGAAACAAGGTCATACTCACAGCTCAAAGGCTGGACTGAAACTGAACCCAGTAAAGAGGCAACACTAGCCCCTATGCTACTTAGGAAAGATAAACAGGTGCAGCTGATTGTTGAGCAGTAGCTCACATACCCCACCAATAGGGGAACAATTAGACTGCACATTAAATTGATACCTATTCATACAGTATGCAGAAAAGCCACAGTATAATACATGGGGAGACAGCACAAATGCAAAAATACCGGTAAGACAACCCATAAGTCCACCACAGGCTTCCGGGTTGCCTGTGACATCACCACCATGGTCACTAACAGTTACAACACATAGCAATACAGCTATGTTTTTGCTATGTATTGTAACGGCGATCTATTGATTGCTGAGTCAATTCCCTTATGGGGACAAATTTTTTTAAAACATGTCAAAACAAAAAAAGTGAAGAAAAAAAATAAGTTACACACGCACACAAAACAAGCAAGAGTAAAACAAGTACACCGCCCTTTTCCCATTACAAATACCAATAACCCCAAATAAGTAAAAAAATAAAGTTCACATATTTGGTATTGCTGTCTGCATAACGACCTAGCCTATAAATCTGTTACATTATTTAACCCACACAGTGAACGGCGTAAAAAAAAAGACGGAATTGCAATTTTTATTTATCCTGTATCACATAAAATGAAATAAAAAGTGAACAAAAAGTCATATAAACCCCAAAGTGGTACCAATAAAACCTCAGTTCACCCGCAAAAAGCAAGCCCCTATGCAGCTCTGTATATGTAAAAAAAGAAAAGGTAGCACAACCGTTACCTTTTGAAGGCTTTGTCTCCTTTGTCAAGCATACTTTAGTCTATTGTAAAGATTGAAATTTATAAAATGCAATATAAAAAGTAATAAAGAAGGAAAATTTGATAAACACAGTGGTACAGTGTTTTCCATGATAGCTGGGAATCTATGTGAATTAAAAAGAAAAGAATCAAGGTGTTGGAATTTCCCAGTAAAAGTCAAGACCTCAACCCAATTTAATGTAGCGGCAGATAGCTGTGCATAAACGAATGCCCACAAACCTAAATAAACCGAAACAATGTTTTATAAAGTCACATAGAAATTGATTACTTCAAGTTATTTTCGTTACATATATAACAACACAGTGAAATCTGTTGTGTGTTGTCATTTGTCACGCTGCTATGCTCACGTTCGCTTGCATCTGCAATGTGGCTTGCCTGTCTGTATGGCCATGCAGTATGCATACCTCCCAAGTGTCCCTATTTTGGAGGGACAGTCCCTATTTTTAACCCTGTCCCTCTGTCCCTTTTTTGCTCTATAAATGTTCCTCTTTTTCATTTGGAAAACAGATTTGCATCAATAAACTGAATATCTTGCATTAAAAAGTACCTGATTACTTCCTAGCTGTATATTACATAACAATTTTCTTAATATTTCATCATTGGATACAATGCAATCCTGAAAATGTGTCCCTTTTTGGCTAAAAATTTGGCATCAATGTGTTGGGCGTGGTTAGAGGTGTGTCTTGGTGTGATGTCATGTGTTTGGGCGTGGTTAGCGGTGTGGTCTGATGTGTAATCTCTAAAAGTTGGGAGGTATGTGTATGCACTATGCAGCCGCCTCTGATCTTCCTGGCTACTAGGGGAGGTGCGTCTTGCTGTTATTTAACCTTTGCAGGTGCAGCTGAGTGTGGCTTCCTTAGTCAATCATCTTCCACCTGGTGCTTTATTAAGTAGTCTCTCCCACACTTCTGGGCCTGATCTTTGTGCTTAGCATGATGTGCTTTGCCTTGGATTTTGTCATCTAGTTTTGTCCTGTGTGTTGTTTGTGTTTGTCTGCCTTGCTTCATGTTTATGTCTGTACTCCTTGTTTGTTCTTAGCTATTGTTCCTAGCTACATGTAACGGCTCATGCCATGGTCGCGCCCGCTCTCGGCTCCCACCGCCATTACTCACCTGGTCCTGTCCTGCTTCCTCCTCGACTGGCATGCTCCTCTGCATCTTCCTCCTGTGAGGCGCATATTCCCTACCAGCCACTAGGGGTGCGCGCACACCAGTTCCCTGGATTTAAAGGGCCAGCGCACAGCAGCTAATTACAATGCCTTGCGAAAGTATTCGACTCCCTTGAACTTTTCAACCTTTTGCCAAATTTCAGGCTTCAAACATAAAGATATAAAATGTACATTTTTTGATGAAGAATCAACAACAAATGGGACACAATTGTGAAGTGGAATGAAATTTATTGGATATTTTAAACTTTTGTAAAAAATAAAAAACTGAAAAGTGGGGGCATGCAAAATTATTCAGCCCCCTTAAGTTAATACTTTTTGTAGCGCCACCTTCTGCTGCGATTACAGCTGCAACTCACTTGGGGTATGTCTCTATCAGTTTTGCACATCGAGAGACTGAAATTCTTGCCCATTCTTCCTTGGAAAACAGCTGGAGCTCAGTGAGGTTGGATGGAGAGCGTTTGTGAACAGCAGTTTTCAGCTCTTTCCACAGATTCTCGATTGGATTCAGGTCTGGACTTTGACTTGGCCATTCTAACACCTGGATACGTTTATTTGTGAATCATTCCATTGTAGATTTTGCTTTATGTTTGGGATCATTGTCTTGTTGAAAGATAAATCTCCGTCCCAGTCTCAGGTCTTTTGCGGACTCCAACAGGTTTTCTTCCAGAATGGTCCTGTATTTGGCTCCATCCATCTTCCCATCAATTTTAACCAGCTTCCCTGTCCCTACTGAAGAAAAGCAGGCCCAAACCATGATGCTGCCACCACCATGTTTGACAGTGGGGATGGTGTGTTCAGGGTGATGAGCTGTGTTGCTTTTACGCCAAACATATAATTTTGCATTGTGGCCAAAAAGTTGGATTTTGGTTTCATCTGACCAGAGCACCTTCTCCCACATGTTTGGTGTCTCCCAGGTGGCTTGTGGCAATCTTTAAACAAGACTTTTTATGGATATCTTTGAGAAATGGCTTTCTTCTTGCCACTCTTCCATAAAGGCCAGATTTGTGCAGTGTACGACTGATTGTTGTCCTATGGACAGACTCTCCCAACTCAGCTATAGATCTCTGCAGTTCATCTAGAGTGATCATGGGCCTCTTGGCTGCATCTCTGATCAGTCTTCTCCTTGTTTGAGATGAAAGTTTAGAGGGACGGCCGGGTCTTGGTAGATTTTCAGTGGTCTGATACTCCTTCCATTTCAATATGATCGCTTGCACAGTGCTCCTTGGGATGTTTAAAGTTTGGAAAATCTTTTTGTATCCAAATCCGGCTTTAAACTTCTCAACAACAGTATCATGGACCTGCCTAGTGGGTTCCTTGGTCTTCATGATGCTCTCTGCGCTTTAAACAGAACCCTGAGACTATCACAGAGCAGGTGCATTTATACGGAGACTTGATTACACACAGGTGGATTATATTTATCATCATCAGTCATTTAGCACAACATTGGATCATTCAGAGATCCTCACTGAACTTCTTTGTTTGCTGCACTGAAAGTAAAGGGGCCGAATAATATTGCACGCCCCACTTTTCAGTTTTTTGTTTTTACAAAAGTTTAAAATATCCAATATATTTCGTTCCACTTCACAATTGTGTCCCAATTGTTGTTGATTCTTCCCCAAAAAATTAAAATTTTATATTTCTTTATGTTTGAAGCCTGAAATGTGGCAAAAGGTTGAAAAGTTCAAGGGGGCAAAATACTTTCGCAAGGCCCTGTATATTTCCTCCAATGCGCGTTTGGTGAGGGCTTTTTAGGGATTCCGTTTCCTGCTCTCCGAGCCCAGATGTTGGTGTCCATTCCCTAGTTACACTCTGCTGTGCGTTTCTTAGCGAATCCTATTATGCTACCGTCTCCTGTTCTTGCTTACGGCTAGCCTGTCTACTTTCCTTTGCTACCTGCTGTTCTTGCCATACCAGCCTGCCTGTACATTCATCTTGCCGCTTCACGTTCCGGCTTCCTCCTCTTTTACATGTGTCGGGGGTAGCGACCTGGGGGTTCCCTGCGACAAAGCCCTTCCTGCTTTGCGACAGGAACGGGTGAAGACAAGGAACCCCTTAAACTCGGCTCCCCGGCATAGGCTACACCAGGGGATCCACCGCATTCTACGCATGTACAACTGGGACATGGATCCCACCCTGTTGCCTGATGCCGAAAGTCTCGTGACTGAAATGACACACAAGGGCGCTCATCAAGAACAGCTGTTTGCGATGCTACAGAACCTAGCGGCTCATCTTCTTGATGGTCCGTCTGCTCCAGCTTCCGTCCCCGTTCCAATGCTCGTTCCCGCCATATCAACCAACTCTTCTCGGCACCTGCCACTGCCTCCCCGCCTTAGTGGTGACCCCAGAGTCTGCTGTGGGTTCCTGAATCAGTGCATGATTCAGGTGTCTCCTCCTGTGAGGCGCACATTCCCTACTGGTCACAAGGGGCGTACGCGCACCAGTTCCCTGGATTTAAAACGCCAGAGTGCAACAGGTAATTATGTTTTCTCCAATGTGCATTTGCCAGGGCTTTTTAGGTGGGTTCCCTGCAGCAAAGCCTTTCCTGCTTTGCGGCGGGCGCCGGTGAAGACAAGGGGCCCCTTAGACTCCGCTCCCCGGCGTAGGCTACACCAGCACTACGCAGTGACCAGAAGATCCACCGTACTCTACACAGTTACTCAGGACAATCGTGACACTATAGTTCTCAACCACAGTTTTTGTTGTGTCCTGTCTGTCTGTTTCTTGTTTGTTTCTGAAACATCTTCTGTCTAGTCTAGCTCTTTGCATTGTGTTTTGTTTACAACTGTTGTTCTATGTCTTGTCCTGTATTCCTATGTCTAATCTTGAATTCCTATGTCATGTCTTGTATACCTGTGTCTTGTACTTAAGCCTCTATCAGGTCTTCTTGTTTGGCCTTCATCAGGCTCTCCCATCTGACCTCTGTCAGGCCTTTCTATCCATTATGTTCTGTGTACTGTTATAGTTTTTCCCCATGTTACAGTACATGGCACATCTCCTGGCCCCTTGTCTTCTGTTTTGATCCTCTGTCAGTGTAGTATCTGCATTGGCGCTTTTGACCTGTCCTGATCAGCTATCACTGCCAGGGACTGCTCTGGCGTAGCACCTGGTGACCACTGGGGGTAAGCCATCCTTACCATCAAAGACACAGTGAGAGCTCAAAGACCGCATAGTCACACGCCCTCGGAGTAAGCCCAGTAGTGGCCCAGTGGGTCCACTATCTGCCATGTAAACATGACACTGTTTATCTGTTGTGAGGTTGTATTTACCTAATTGTAAGACCTTTTTAAGGACAAGACTTTTTTTATTACTATACCATCATATATAGAACCATAAAATTCAAGCTCAACAAGACAAATACAGACACAAGAGAACAGAAACAGAAAAAAGGGCCTAGGATGAAAAGCAATCTATAGCCAACAGTTCTGTTCACAAACCTTCAACCTTCATGGCCATCTCTCTTGGATATTCTAAAGAAATACAAGAGCAGATTTCTTTTTATTTTTGCCACACCAATATTATTTCAAAATAACTTTACTTTGTAGATATAGATTCTGAAAGCACATTAAGTAGTAATTAACCACAAGAAAGTTTAAATAAGAGTTCAACAAGTTGTGCCTAGATATTTGGCTGATCTTCTCCACTAAGTAATGAAGATTCTTCTTTCAGTTCTTTCGATAAATTTTCCTGTTCTGAAAGATTAAATATGTAAGTCATGTTACAAGTGGTCATTCTTATAACATTAATGTATTTTTTATACAATGTTGAATAGAAAATATGAGAAATTACTTGACATTACACTGCTGCATATTGAAAAAAAAACCTGGATACTTACAAAAAATTTGTTTGGGCACTGACAGTATACCAATCAGCTATAAAATTAAAACCAGCTGTATAATATTGTGTAGATTCCTTTTGTGCCAAAGAAAGAGTTTTGACTCACTTGGGGGAAAGGGGTTTTCTGGCTACAAAGATCATATCTGTAATGATGGGGACATAAAAATAAGCACTTTTGCAATAGGTCCTAAATCATTTAGTATAGCAGTTATCAGCTAATCTGTTAGTGTCTAGAGCTACATCTGAAGCCTGGAGTCGGACCACGCCCCTTTGCTGTGATTGGCTGCCTGATATTTAGCTCAACCCTGGTCAGGACATGCCCTTGCTGTGATTGGCTGTCTGCACTCTTTATGTGCTCACTTCCCTCTGAGCTGTGTGAAAATGAAACTAACTGCCTGAGCTTTCTGTTCTGGCTGCTGTTTGTGTCTGAGTCTATGTTTTCATTGTCCTTCACTTCCCTCCGAGCTGTGTAATAAAGGCTGCGTGAGCTCTCTATGCTCCTCTTACAGTGACAGCTCTAGGTGAAGGATCTGGGCAATTACTCAGTCTCTTTACCTGCCAGATATAACACACCTATATAACACAGCCCCTTTCCCTCCTGTCTGATAAAAGAGGGGGAGCAGTTTGCATTTTTCACATTTTTTTCATCATTGCAGGCTGTATGTATAACTGTTTACACCGATACAGGCATTCTGGTTAAAAGGAGCTTGTGGAGGGAGGTGACAGCTCTCCATGCATGATAACTGACCATTGCAGGAGGTCTGCAGAGCTGTGACATCCTCTTTCTCCCATTGCTCACACAGAATGATGATGCTGAACAGGGAAGACACAGTGAGGGAAGACAAGTCTACTGGGAGGAGAGTCCCGCCCCTGGATTTTAAGCAGTAAGCTGGAGAGATAGCACAAGATGCCTGCGAAAACCTGCACTGAGAAAACCCATTTAAGTGATCATGTACTGACAAGACATTAGCAGCACATACTTTAACCCCTTCATGCAAATGGACATACCGGTATGTCCTGATTGCGAGTCATTTAACGCAATCGGACATACTGGCATGTCCAGAAGATCGTGTGGGCTCACGAGCAAAGCCCGCATGATCAGCAGATGAACTCAGCTGTGTATTACAGCTGGCTCCATGCGCTGTTGCACATGACTGGAGCATGCTCCGCTCGTGACCGATTAACCCATTAAATGCTGCAGTCAAGACCCAACACTACAACTGAGGGAAAGATAGAGAATGTCTCTATTGGCAACCCTGTGGCACGATCGTGAGGTTCTGATGGCTTCTATGGCAACCCAGAAGCCTAACAAAGACTTCCGGGTTGCCTGTGATGTCACCACCATGGTGACTGATAGTTACAATGCTTAGCAGTACAGCTATGTTTTTTCTATGTATTGTAACAGCGATTTATCGACCGCAGAGTCAAGTCCCCTGTGGGGACAAATAAAAAATGTCAAAACAAAAAAATAAATATGCACACAAAACAAAATAGAGTAAAACACGCACACTGCCATTTTCCCATTATAAATACCAATCACCCCAAAAAAAGATGAAAAATAAAGCACATATATTTGGTATTGCTGTGTGCGTAATGACTTAGCCTATAAATCTGTTATGTTATTTAACTCGCATGAGTAGAGCAATTTCTACGTGTCTCAAATATTGACCTATTGGTATGGAAATGCCAACTGCCAAAATATAGCAGATTATTGGTAACCGTACTTTTCCAATAAATATCCGTTTTAATCTGTCTTCTTTCATCTAATGAAATATGCAAATCCAGAAAATTAATCTCATTCTCATGAATTTCAAAAGTAAATTTCATCCCAATGTTATCATTCAAATTCTCAACAAAACAAACAAACTCCTGTCTACTCCCTTCCCAAAAAATCTAAATATTGTCGTCCCCAAAATAAAATATGGTCTGTGAATTCTTTATATTGTTCTGAAAAAACTATGACATCTTTCCACCACCCTAAAAATGAATTTGCAAAACTTTGTGAACAAACCGTATCCATGGCGTTAACTTTAATTTGATGATAAAACGTGTTATCAAACAGAAAAAAAATTCTCGTCAAAACAAATTCCAATAACTGCAAACAAAAAAATTATGGTTTGCAAATTGAAGACCTTTAGGGCGACATATATGAACGGGCTTTACGCCTGTTTATTGGCGTATACTGCGCCTCCCGGCCCGAATCCCCCTGTCGGACGCAGGGATGCGGTGTTAGGCGCAGCGTTCGCCACTTTCAGCTGCACCCCGCATGAAGGGGCGGGCAGTGGGCGCGGTGTGGGCGCGGTGTAGGCGTTCCGGGACGCGGCGCGCTCGTATACTCCGAGGCATGTACGATCGCGAGTCGGCAAAGGGAGGCGCAGTGCAGCGCTCGGCAGCTCCGACAGTCAGACCTGGTTTATTTTGGTCTAAATGCTCTGGCGGCGGCGAAGTGAAGCAGGATCGGAACATGCGAGGAAGCAGATAGAAGTTCGCGACAGAAATCTCGGCACTCCGCTCCGTGCAGCAGGAGTATGAATCCGAAAAAATCGCCTTTATAAAGGCGGAAAACAGTGTAAGAAAAGATCTGAACCTCAAAAATAAACATAATAAAAAAAAAAATCACTTTCCAAATATCTATAACGGCGCAATATCAAGAAATCGGATATTGGAAATTGCCGGGAAATACAGTAATTTAAATTCTGAAAGCTATTCTCATTGGTCGGCATAAACCGGCCAATCAGAATAGGAGCGACAGGGAACCATTAAAACCTATGGAGAACGATTGACCAATCAGAATCAAAGGCGGGACAGTTCAAAATACAGTAAAAATGCAGAAAAGAGCTGATTGGTTGAGCTAGCGGGGGCTTGGCAATCTCGCCCAATCAGAATAGGAGCGACAAAGACCCATTATAGCCTATGGAGAATTTTGAACCAATCAAAATCCAAGGCGGGACAGTTCAAAATACAGTAAAAAGGCAGAAAAGAGCTGATTGGTTAATGCGGCGGGGGCTTTGCTATCCCAGCCAATCAGAGCGCGAGCTACTTCTCCCATTGTAGTCTATGGAGAGATGGGCGCAATGCAATCTCGGCGCTCAGCGCCGTGCGGCATGGAGTATGAATAAAAAAATAATTTTTATTAAGTGTAAAACATTATCAGATAAAGCGCTGAAACCTTCTTTAAAAATAAAGCACTTAAATCCCTTTCAACTCGTTGGTCCCAGAGACCGGCGCTACATAAGGATTTGCAATAGAGAGAATTGCTGGGAAATACAGTAATTAAAATAGTTTAAGCTCTTCTCATTGGTCGGCATAAACCAGTCAATCAGAATAGGAGCGACAGTGTCCCATTAAAACCCATGGAGAACTATTGACCAATCAGAATAGGAGCGACAAAGACCCATTATATCCTATGGAGAAGTTTTGACCAATCAAATTCCAAGGCGGGACAGTTCAAAATACAGTAAAAATAAAGAAAAGAGCTGATTGGCTGAGCTAGCGGTGGCTTGTCTATCCCAGCCAATCAAAGCGTGAGCTACTTCTCCCATTGTATTCTATGGAGAGAGCAGCGCACTGAAATCTCGGCGCTCAGCCAAATAACGGCGCCTCTTTTAACTTAGCCAATCACAGAGCTCGCTCGGAATTTCTTTTCCCCATAGAACTCTATAGTAGCTCGCGCTCTGATTGGCTAAGCTGGACGAGCCCCCGACTAGCTCAACCAATCAGCTCGTTATCTGCCTTTTTACTGTATTTTGAACTGTCCCCGCCTTGGGAATATGATTGGTCAATTTTTCTCCATTAGGTTATAATGGGTCCCTGTCGCTCCTATTTGATTGGTCAATTCTCCTCCATAGGATATAATGGGCCACATGTCCGCTCTATTCATGATTGGCTGGTTTATGCCGACCAATCAGAAGAGCTTAAACAATTTGAATTACTGTATTTCCCGGCGATTCTCTCTATTCCAATTCCATATGTAGCGCCGGTCTCGGCGACAAACGCGTTGTTCGAGATTTAACTGATTTATTTTTACAGAAGGTTTCAGCGCTTTATCTGACAATGTTTTACACTTAATAAAAATGATTTTTTTTATTGATACTTCATGCCGCACGGCGCTGAACGCCGAGATTTCAGTGTGCCGTTCTCTCCATAGACTACAATGGGAGAAGTAGCTCGCGCTCTGATTGGCTGGGATAGCCAAGCCACCGCTAGCTCAGCCAATCAGCTCTTTTCTGTCTTTTTACTGTATTTTGAACTGTCCCGCCTTTGATTTTGATTGGTCTATATTTCTCCATAGGTTATAATGGGACACTGTCGCTCCTATTCTGATTGGCTGGCTTCTGCCGACCAATGAGAAGCGCTTAAACAATTTAAATTACTGTATTTCCCGGCAATTCTCTCTATTGCAATTCCCTATGTAGCGCCGGTCTCGGCGACAAACGCGTTGTTAGGGATTTAAGTGCTTTATTTTTAAAGAAGGTTTCAGCGCTTTATCTGATAATGTTTTACACTTAATAAAAATGAGTTTTTTATTCATACTCCATGCCGCACGGCGCTGAGCGCCGAGATTGCATTGCGCCCATCTCTCCATAGACTACAATGGGAGAAGTAGCTCGCGCTCTGATTGGCTGGAATAGCCAAGCCACCGCTAGCTCAAGTAATCAGCTCTTTTCTGCATTTTTACTGTATTTTGAACTGTCCCGCCTTTGATTTTGATTGGTCAAAACTTCTCCATAGGATATAATGGGACACTGTCGCTCCTATTCTGATTGGTCAATAGTTCTCCATAGGTTTTAATGGGACACTGTCGCTCCTATTCTGATTGGCTGGTTTATGCCGACCAATGAGAAGAGCTTAAACAATTTGAATTACTGTATTTCCCGGCAATTCTCTATAACCCAATTCCTTATGTTGCGCCGGTCTCGGCGACAAATGCGTTGTTCGGGATTTTATTAATGTATGTTTATAGAAGGTTTCAGCTCTTTTTCAGAGAATATTTTACACTTAATAAAAATGATTTTTTTTATTCATACTCCATGCCGCACGGCGCTGAGAGCCGAGATTGCATGGCGCCGATCTCTCCATAGACTACAATGGGAGAAGTAGCTCGCGCTCTGATTGGCTGGGATAGCCAAGCCCCCGCTAGCTCAACCAATCAGCTCTATTCTGCATTTTTACTGTATTTTGAACTGTCCCACCTTTGAATTTGATTGGTCAATAGTTCTCCATAGGTTTTAATGGGTCTCTGTCGCTCCTATTCTGATTGGCCGAGCTAGCCAAGCACCCGCTAGCTCAGCCAATCAGCTCTTTTCTGCATTTTTACTGTATTTTGAACTGTCCCGCCTTTGATTCTGATTGGTCAATAGTTCTCCATAGGTTTTAATGGTTCACTGTCGCTCCTATTCTGATTGGCCGGTTTCTGCCGACCAATGAGAATAGCTTTCAGAATTTGAATTACTGTATTTCCCGGCAATTTCCAATATCCTAATTCTTGAATTAGGATATTTGGAAAGTGATTTTTTTTTATGTATTTTTTATTTTTGAGGTTTGAGCTCTTTTCTGAGAATGTTTAACGCCTTTATAAAGGCGATTTTTGATTCATACTCCGCACCGACATGTGGAATGATTTCTCGCTGTTTTCCAGCCTGTCTCGCATCGGAACAGATTTTCGCCACAGTCCCGCCCGGTGCCTAAGTCCCGCACTGCGCCCATGTCCCCGCACTGTGCCCCACACACTGGAGAGGTGCAGGGAACTTTTCTCTGCATGTACGAGCGCACCTCCTCGGACGGCGAATCTTCGGCGCAGCGCCGCACTGCACCTCAGTCCCCGCACTGCGCCTAACACACTGGCGAGGCGCGGTGGACTTTTCCCCGCATGGATGACCGCACTACCTCCGGAGGCGAATCTCAGGCGCAGCGCCGCACTGCGCCTAACACACTGGCGAGGCGCGGCGGACTTTACATAGGATGTATGAGCGCGCCCCGGCCCCGACATAAATCAGGCGCAGATTTCGCCGGAAAACTAGCGGAAAAGCGCGCCCCGACCCGGCAAGCTTCATACATGTCGCCCTTAGTACTCAAAAAATAGCTAACAGCTTTAAGTCCTAGGTCATGTCTTATGTTGCTATATAAGGACTCTTATAACTGTAACTGTCTGCCAGATATAGGTGCAATATATCTGTCAGACAGATATAGAGCTGTCAGCCTGCCTGTAACATACAACCATACTTACCAACTCTCCATGATCATCAGGGAGACTCCCTGAAAAGGGGGAGTCCTCCCGGGCTCCCTGAAGAGATGGTAAATCTCATGCTATGGTAGGTTTGCCACCAATCTGGTAAACCACCGTCAGGGACTGTTTTACTGCCAGGGGGCCAGTTCCGTTATTTTATTTGTAGCGGCCATATCAAGTTGACAATGTTTGGTCGGTTTTAGCCTAAGGCTGTAAGGCAGCTATACCACTTTATACATCTGGGGACTTTTTTTTTTTTTACTGGCTATGGGTTGCTCTTTAAGTAGTGGTGGTGCCAGGGTAAAGCATCATGAGATGCTGCTCTGGCATCACTTGGTGCATAGGGACCACATTGTAGCTGGGCTCTGAAGGAAAGCTGATTGATGTGGTGTTACCCAGATTGGATGCTGGTTAGGAGATCCAATGTCCAGTAAAGGAAGGACACCAAATTTCTTATCAGCTTTCCTCCAAAGCTGTTACACAGGTGTGACAAAGATGTGGCTTCGTACAAAAGAGGGTGTGGCCCACTGAAACCAACAAAGCAGCAAGTAGCAATTCAAAATTTCCCTTAAGGCCACTTCCAAAAGTTGGCAAGTATGCATATAACTGATGCTGCTGCCCTTGTACTGAGTAAGATTCAGGACAGAGAGGAGGGGAGGAGAAGCACATTTGTTCTGCTAAGGGTTGTTTACTGCAGCCTTGCCCCTCCTCCTCCCCTGAAGCCCCAGCAACATCTCCGTTCCTGCACAAAGAGGCATGAACATGTCCTGTGCTGCGTCCCTGGGCTCGGCTTCTTCCAGGACCCGGGCAGAGGACCCACACTGTGTGAGCAGCAACTTGATCTAACAAAGGGAAGGAGGAGGAAGGAGGGGGAAGAGCCAATCACTCATCACTGCTTCTGCTGGCTGTCTAACATCTCCTGTGGTCCGTACAGCCTGACACAGGTACATCCCAGGCTCATGACGTTAGTCCCCGTTCATAACTAGGGAACAGACGCAAGTCGGAACGACGTAAGTTGGGGACTGCCTCTAGTTGTAATAGTACAAATCCGCATAGTAAAGTTATCCTGTCACTTATACCACATGGTGAGTGAAAATGAAACCCAAAAAACAATGGCGGAAACAATGTTTTTTTCCATGTTTACGGCACAACGCAAAAAAAAACTGTGAAACACTTGTGGACCCAAAATGCAGAATGCACCTCTAGATGAATTTCCTGAGGGCTGTTGAATCAAAAAATGGGGTAACTTCTAGAAGATTTCACCTGTTCTGGCACTTAAAGGGCTTTACAAATGAGACATGCATCCATCAAAATCTGTATTCCAAAGGACATAGAGCGCTCCCTCCCTTGTACGCCCTTCTATGCGCCCAAACAGCAATTTACACCCACATATAGGGTATTGCCGTACTTGAAAGAAATTGCGCAACAATTCCTTGTGAACAAGAAATATTTTTAGCTAAAACTACAGATTGTTTGAAAAAAATTAATTTTTCATTTTCACAGCTCAACACTAAAAAAATCAATGTAACACCTGTGGGGTCAATATACTCATGACACCCCTGGATATATTCCTTAAGGGTAGTAGTTTATAAAAAAGGGTCTTAAGCACCTTAAGGTGTCAGCAAACCTGAAATGGCGCCTAAAGAAATCCTAATAAAAATGAGACCCCAGACTCCAGTAGGTGCTCCTCCAATTCTGAGGCTTGTGGTTGAATCAAACAGAGCACTAGGGCCACATATAGGATTTAAATATACTCTCAGAAAAAATTATTCCTATTAAAATATAACTTTTAATAAATATCCACTTAAAACTATATTAACAACCAATATTATTAAAGGGACAATTTTAACTAGGATGGTGGATATATGAATTACCACTATGTTTTCCCCTAGGATTTCTAAACTAGACAAATACCCTAAGCGGAGAACCCGCCCTGAAAAATGGCGACCCCGCATAAAACTCCTTAACTAATCCCTAAATTTTACCCTATGCTGATATAGATGAATGTATAAGGGGAATAAAGACCGCAATTTACAAAACAGTCTACAAAAGGACTCATAAATCCATAACAATGGGTAAGTGTGAACACAATCCTGATAATAATAATGCATACCAAACCTCAACAATAAGTAAGTATAAACACAATACAGATGGTAGTACATAAAATTCCTCAGAAGCGTTTCGTCCCAATTTCAGGGACTTCTCAGTGGGTCACAGATTTTATGAACTTACACTATTGATCTTAATTCAAAAAATATATCTATTATTCACACATAGTCCTGCGTCTTTAATGTCACTATAGACCAGGATAACGCACGTATATACCCAGGAGTTGGTGTATCCCCAGGGGATGGGAGCGCCACGATTTTAGCCACCTGTATAGTCCCACACCGTCTTCCAAATATAGGGGAGTATATATAGTATCACAGACTCCTCCTCCAATACACACACGCCTCCTATTCAATGTACTCACCATATGATTTGCAGACAGTTTTAATCACACCTACCTACATCTTACTTACACACTCGGCGTCTCGAGGTCCCGAACGCCAACATAGTGTCTGGGCATCTGGCATCCATCAATTTCTAGTGTGCATGTCCGACAATACAAAAGATGGCGCAGGCGGCATCAGTAAATCCACCGCGCCTGCGCCGAACATGGTACCCAAACAACTACCACTGCGCATGCGCCGCCAACATAGAACTAGCGCCGCTAGTACGAATCAGTCAGTGGAGCCCAAAGGAGATTGATAACCCATTTCTTCTCCTCATTTGTCATGTGGCTGAGCTATATAGTAAATAATGTATAAAGATCTCAATTAATCCAAATCTCCCAGTTCCAGGAGAGTCCCTGCTCAAGCCATCAGCCATCTCTGGGCATACTGCAACTCAAATGCATCATTCTAAAGTCCAGCCAGGGAGGCTAGCATGATAATGTATGCATAAGTATCAGTAATTACATATCTGCAATAGAGATGGGCGAATTGATTCTAACGAAGTGGAATTCGCTTAGAATTTCAGGAAAACTTCGGTTCTGAACGAAGTCGAAGTTTGGGGTACTTCGGGTGAACGAAGTGTGCTTTTCATTGATAAAATGGCTGTGAGCACATGGCGTTACATGGGGCAAAGAACTCTTGGGGGAAGAAGTGCATAGCCTACATGACATGTGCAGAGATGAAGCCAATCAGAGACCGGCGGGATTCTGTGACGTCACCGCACTATATAAGTCCGGGCGCGACGCTGGGAGCTCACACTCCTCTCACTGTACGGATCAGGGAAGGTGCTGCTGCGGCTGATTGTTACAGCTCTTACTAAAGAACTGATTTTTACACAGCGATTTTTGTGGGGTGTCTCAGCTTGCCTCAGAGACTGCTTCTCTTAATGTTCTATTTCAGATTTTTTGGGGTATTGGATCTGAAGTCCAGTGTGCGTCCACTGCAGCTTCATATACATTTTAATGCTATCTGCTCACAGCACATTGAATATCCAAGGGGGATCTAAGCCAGTTCCTGTTGTATTCATTTAAAGAAACAGCTTTTTTACAATACAAATACCACTTCATTTATTCTGCTCAATTCTTTTGCGCAATTTACATCAAGGGGTTAATTAAGCGTTGTTTTTCCGTGTGGTGACTCCAAGAAACTGTCTTTTTCACCGCCAAAAAATACAATTTTCCTGTAGCATAATTCACAAGCGAAGGTTAATTACAATTTTTTCTCTTGTTGTGTAGCGTCAAAAATACGCCATTGTAACACGCTACAAAGCTAGTAGTTTGTGGCTGCTCAATTCTTTTGCGCAATTTACATCCAGGGGTTAATTAAGCGTTGTTTTTCTGCTGTGGTGACAAAAATAAACCGTCTTTTTCACCGCCAAAAAATACAATTTTCCTGTAGCATAATTCACAAGCGAAGTTTAATTACAATTTTTTCTCTTGTTGTGTAGCGTAAAAAATACGCCATTGTAACACGCTACAAAGCTAGTAGTTTGTGGCTGCTCAATTCTTTTGCGCAATTTACATCCAGGGGTTAATTAAGCGTTGTTTTTCTGCTGTGGTGACAAAAATAAACCGTCTTTTTTCACCGCCAAAAAATACAATTTTCCTGTAGCATAATTCACAAGCGAAGGTTAATTACAATTTTTTCTCTTGTTGTGTAGCGTAAAAAACACGCCATTGTAACACGCTACAAAGCTAGTAGTTTGTGGTTGCTCAATTGTTTGGCGCAATTTACATCCAAGGGTTAACTAAGTATTTTTCTGCAGTTGTACTCAGTAAAAGAAACTTTCTTTTTCACCGCCACAGAAGAAATTCTGTAGCATAATTCATATCCGAAGGTTAATTAAGCCTGTTTGTGCTTTTACATTCAGTAAAATACACAGAGTTTTTAAACGGCACATACAAGTCAATTTTTCCTGGCCATTTGTGGAGCGCAATTTATATCCAAGGGTTACCCAAGCTTGTTACTGGGTTCATTTGGAGTCAAATACAGGGTGTGTATTTATCATCTACAGATATCTTCATCAAACAGTGTCTGTACATTTTAGAACAAACAGTATGTCAGACAGAGAGGTGGCAGGCTCTTCACCTGCGAGTGGCAGTGGCACAAACATTCCTGGAGCAGCCCATGGTACAGCACAGCAAGGGGACGTCGCAGCAGGGGTCACTCGGTGAGGCCACAACTGCCGCTGTCATCTAGCGGCCGTGTGCTGACTAGCAACCCAAGGGTTCTTGATTGGTTGACTAGGTCATCCACTTCCTCCCAGATGACATCTGACAACCTCAGCCAAGAGTCGGTGGGAACCTCAGACACAACCCTTAGTTGGCATGGCCCGGGAGCGGGTCAGCGGCCCTCACCTGTCCTCAACCCGCCTCTGTCCCATGCGGTTCCCTCAGCCAGAGATCTACTATGTGGTCTGGGCTCAGCGCCACAATATAGCGAGGATGAACAATTTGAGGAGCTCAGGAAGGGAAGATCTCTCCTTAAGGAGAGCACCGAACGAACGGCTTGTAGAGTTTTTGTTTTGCCTTTTCGCCTCTACTTAGCATCTGCATATCACAAGGCATTATGGGAAAGGGGCTGAGAAGCCCACAGCGCCCTCTGTTGGTTGTAACAAATCCTCAATTTGCTTTTGACCCACCGAGTCTTGAGAAAGCAAAAAGGATTTTTTAGCCAAGCCAGTATCTCTCATCTACAGACAACGCTGTTTCGGGATTTTTGTCCCTCTTCAGTGCAGAGTAGAGAAGATACTGGCTGGCTGTGTGGGAGGCATCGGGTAGCTCAGGAAGGGAAGATCTCTCCTTAAGGAGAGCACCGAACGAACGGCTTGTAGAGTTTTTGTTTTGCCTTTTCGCCCTCTACTTAGCATCTGCATATCACAAGGCATTATGGGAAAGGGGCTGAGAAGCCCACAGCGCCCTCTGTTGGTTGTAACAAATCCTCAATTTGCTTTTGACCCACCTTGATCTTCCCTTCCTGAGCTACCCGATGCCTCCCACACAGCCAGCCAGTATCTTCTCTACTCTGCACTGAAGAGGGACAAAAATCCCGAAACAGCGTTGTCTGTAGATGAGAGATACTGGCTTGGCTAAAAAATCCTTTTTGCTTTCTCAAGACTCGGTGGGTCAAAAGCAAATTGAGGATTTGTTACAACCAACAGAGGGCGCTGTGGGCTTCTCAGCCCCTTTCCCATAATGCCTTGTGATATGCAGATGCTAAGTAGAGGGCGAAAAGGCAAAACAAAAACTCTACAAGCCGTTCGTTCGGTGCTCTCCTTAAGGAGAGATCTTCCCTTCCTGAGCTAACCGATGCCTCCCACAAGGCAACCTAGTATCTTCTCTACTCTGCACTGAAGAGGGACAAAAATCCCGAAACAGCGTTGTCTGTAGATGAGAGATACTGGCTTGGCTAAAAAATCCTTTTTGCTTTCTCAAGACTCGGTGGGTCAAAAGCAAATTGAGGATTTGTTACAACCAACAGAGGGCGCTGTGGGCTTCTCAGCCCTTTTCCCATAATGCCTTGTGATATGCAGATGCTAAGTAGAGGGCGAAAAGGCAAAACAAAAACTCTACAAGCCGTTCGTTCGGTGCTCTCCTTAAGGAGAGATCTTCCCTTCCTGAGCTACCCGATGCCTCCCACACAGCCAGCCAGTATCTTCTCTACTCTGCACTGAAGAGGGACAAAATCCCGAAACAGCGTTGTCTGTAGATGAGAGATACTGGCTTGGCTAAAAAATCCTTTTTGCTTTCTCAAGACTCGGTGGGTCAAAAGCAAATTAAGGATTTGTTACAACCAACAGAGGGCGCTGTGGGCTTCTCAGCCCCTTTCCCATAATGCCTTGTGATATGCAATTTGAGGAGGGCAGTCAGCAGCTACTTGGCAGCGAAGAAATGAGGCCAATATCCCCTGCTTCTTGCAGTAGGCAGCAAAGCATAGATGTGGAGAGTGGCATGGGAGGTCATGTTGTGAGGGGTCAGCCTCTGCATACCAAGACCGGTGATGAGGACAGCAGTGACGATGAAACCCAAATTGATGATGATGTAGCCGACCGCACTTGGGAGTCGGGTGAAGCAAGGGCTTCATCATCGTCAGGAGAAGAGGGCGTCAGCTTGCGCGTCAGGCAGCAGCGCAGCCAGCAAGTGGGCTGTGTGGCCGTTAGTCAGCAGGGTAGCAGCAGTGTGAGGTCGGGAGCCAAGCGGCCACGGGGTAAAAAACCCGCTTCGCAGGTCCAAGAAAGTAGCGGCACAGGGGCTCAGCGAGGCAGCGGCGGCAGTAGTCACTCAGTGCGGAGCGTTGGCGGTAAAATCAGCTACTCGGCGGTGTGGCAGTTCTTTGCTAAGACACCAGAGGAGCCGAATATGGGTATATGTAGAATCTGTGGGCAAAAAAATGCTCCTGCTCCTTGCTACTCATGGCGCCAGCAGTCGTTCAGCGAGGCGATTGCAAAGAGACGACAGTATGCGTCCAACCATCCTAAGGTGCAGCAGCTGACCGTGCTCCTGTCCAAGTTGTTGGTATTGCAGTCCCTCCCTTTCCAAATGGTGGACTCTGCACCATTCAGAGAACTAATAACTTGTGCCGAGCCGAGATGGAGAGTTCCAAGCCATAATTTGTTTTCCAAAAAGGCAGTACCAGCACTTCATAAATATGTAGAACAGAAAGTAGGCCAGTCCTTGAGCTTATCGGTTTGTTCCAAGGTGCACGGCAGCGCGGGACGTTCTGGAGCTGTAACTACGGTCAGGGCCAGTACATGTCCTTTACGGCCCACTGGGTGAATGTGCTTCCTGCCCAGGCACACCAACAAATTGGACAGGAGACGCCGCTTTCTCCTCCACGTTGTCAAACTGGGGGCTCCTGCGCCAATGTCCGTCCTCCCCTCCACCCACCACCACCATCAGCCCCCACAAAGTTGCTCCATTATTAACATGTGTAGAGCACACGGTGTCACGCAGTT
>JAODAL010057945.1:0-22379 GCA_025379985.1 Phyllomedusa bahiana | reverse complement strand
GGTTTTAAAAATTTGGTGATTTTTATGTATTTTGAAAATGTTTTGGGGAAATTTTGATTGGTAATTTTTTTATAGGGATATAATGGGACATTGTCGCTCCTATTCAAATTTGGTCAATTTTCTCCATGGGTTAAAAGGGGAAATTGTCGCTCCTTTCTGATTGCGGGTTTTTGCCGAAAATGAGAATAGCTAAACACTTTGAATTACTGTTTTTTCCCGGCGATTCTCTCATTAAATTCCCCTTTTGTACCCCGGGTTCGGCGAAAAACCGTTGTTGGGGTTTTTAACGCTTTTATTTGTAAAAAAGGGTTTTGGGGCTCTTTTTGATAATGTTTTACATTTAAAAAAAAATGATTTTTTTTTAATATTTATTGCCGCACGGCGGAGAGCCGAATTTCAGAGCCCCCATCCTCCATAGACTAAAGGGGGAAAAGTACTCGCGTCTGATTGGCGGGGGATATCCAAGCCCCCCTAGCTCACCAATCAGCTTTTTTTCTGTCTTTTACGTTTTTTGAACTGCCCCCCTTTTGATTTTGATTGGTCCAAAACTTTCATAGGATAAAATGGATTTTGGTCGCCCCTATTTGATTGGTTAATATGCTTCATGGTTAGAATGGGCCACTGTCCTCCTTTTCTATTGGTCCAAACTTCTCCATGGGATTTAAAAAGGGTTTCCTGCGCTCCATTCTTTTGGGCGGTTTCTGCCGCCAAATAAAATAGTTTAAAAAATTTTTGAATTACTGTTTTCCGGCAATTTCCAATATCCTAATTCTTAATTAGGATTTTGGGAAAAGTATTTTTTTTTTATGTTTTTTTATTTTTTGGTTTCAGCCTTTTCCTAAATGTTGAACGCCTTTTTAAAGGGGCGTTTTTTGTTCATCTCCGCCCGACATGGGGAAATGATTTCTCGCTGTTCCAGCCTGTCTCGATGGAACAATTTTCGGCGCATTTTCCCGCAGGGCCCCTAACCCCCACTGCCCCATTCCCCCGCATGTGCCCCACCACACTGGCGAGGCGCGGTGGACTTTTCCCCACATGTATGACCGCACTACCTCCGGCGCCGAATCATAGGCGCAGCCCCGCACTGCTCCTCGAACCCACACTGCGCCTAAAACACTGGCGAGGCGCGGCGGACTTTACATGCTATGTATGAGCGCGCCCCGGCCCCGACATAAATCAGCCGCAGATTCCGCCGGAAAACTGGCGGAAGGGTGCGCCCCGACCCGGCGGGATTCGTACATGTGGCCCTTAATGCTCAAATCTTATTCATGAGCAGTTGTTAGCCCTGCCCACCATAGGCTAGCCCGCCCACCTGGCAGTTATTCACATGTTTCTACCTATTCAAAGTTCAACTAATCCGGCTGAAAACTGCAGATTTGAGCACTAAATACTCGATAACCAGAGCATCTTACAGAATAAGCAACACAGCAGGTCTGACACTAGCTTGTGCTGTCCTCAGCAAGGTTCTCTTTAAGGTTCCCACTCCTGGGGAAATAGAGCATTACACCGCTTACCTGGACCATAAAGTTTGTCTGTGTAATGCAAGACAAGACAGGTCCTCCAAAGAAATGATGCTTTTTGCAGCATTCTCCACTATGATGATCCTGAATAAGAAAAACAACTCTAATAACTCAGAAATCACAAACAGGGGAAATGAAAATGTTTTCTTAAAGCAGAAAACCCCTTTAGGTTAGCTACTGGCTTACAACTATTGCTCAGCATGGCCGAGGCTGCATGTTTTGTTCATTGAGGACAAGAGAATAAGCCATATTTCCTGCAGGAAGAAATGATTGGGCAAGGGGAAATCCAACATGGCTCATTCTTATCTCCTCCAACTTTTGCCATCAGGGGACATTCCCCATACACAAATTTTATTCCTCTGTTCCTAACCGTTAACCAAACTGTAAGAGTAATATTATCCCTAAGTTGAGGTTATGGACTTTTAAGACTTTTTAGGGTTAAGTTACCTCTCTTTAGTGCTTCCAGGTACAGTGGCATTGTTGCTCTAAGGTCAATTCCACTTCAACATCACTTCCAGCATAAGGGATGGTGGAGTGACAGCACCATTGGACCCGAAAGTACCCTGAAGGGGCAAGTTTACCCAAAAAAGACCAAAAACCTTAACCATGACCCCAATTTAGAGATGATATTTTGGCAATTTCTGGAAAAATGTGATTCAGGCTGACCCAAAGCGAACTGCTTGGATTGGCTCAAATTTGACTTTCACCCAAATAGTCAGCTATATGCACTAAAAAAGCCAATGTGCAGACATCCAAAAGTACAGCATCTACTCACATAAGATTGAATGAATTTGGACATCCCTGCTATGTATATATTTTAGAGCTTTTGGCATATACACAATGTGTCAATATCAGTGATTACATTTTGTGATATTAAAGGATTGTTGAGTGGTTATCTCCTGAGGACTGAGCCATTCAATGACTGTACAGTTTATATTGGCACGAGCTCTGGAAGTAGCCAGAAAAGTTAAATCCCACAACATATTTATCTTCGAGTTTGTGTTGGCACAAAGCGTCTGTAGTTCATAAGTATCCGGTGCCAAGACAAGCACAGCAGGCAGTTTGTGATTGCTAATCTACAAGAAATCCCCCTGGGCAGCTGCACGGAATTTGACCATAGGGCTGTGTGGCTTGGCTCTATACAATGCCAGAAATATTATCTTTTCTTCTGTTCTAGATGAATCAGCCTGCAAGGTCAGTGGATGGAGAGCACTTTATTTAGCAGTAGCAGCTGTACGAGGGAATGCTCTTGAGGGAAGAAGGGAGATGAATAGAACATAAAGATTTAATCTGTGCAACATTGTGCAATTTGGAAGTTTTTGGAAAGAGATTGATTTAAATACTTGATGAAGCAAAGAAGATACAGATTAACAGGGTGTGAAGTTCCAAAATGTCAGAAAGTGTACATGTGTGATGTGGCTTTGAAGAATGTCATGAATATAGATGATTGTCCTTAAATGGGTTGTCCAACTAATTTTTTTTAAATGGGTTTTCCACTTCAATGTGTTATTTTAAAGGGGCTTTCCAAGACTTTTAAAACCTCCCTACCACCTCCCACTGCGCTAAAATAGAAAATTAACCCATACTCACCTCTCCCATCACCACTGTCCAGTGCTTTCAGAGCTCCAGTGTTCTCCTGATCCCTCACTGATGATGTCAATTTCATGGTTCGCATGACGCTGCAGCCAATCACTGACCTCTGTAGTCACATGCCGTACATACAACCAAGTGACTGCTGAGGTCAGAGATTGGTTGCGGCATCATGTGATCCATGAATGTGACATCAGTGAGGGATCGGGAGAATAGTGGAGCTCAGGCAGCGCTGGACAGTGGTGATGGGGAGGTAAATATGGGTTAATTTTCTATTTTAGCACATTGGGAGGTGGTAGGGAGGTTTTAAAAGTCTTGGAAAACCTCATAAATGTTTGCCTGCTAGCGTCCATTTAAAATAAAAAAAAAACTATACTCACCTCTCCACTCTCCTCTATTCCAGCCCATTCAGAAGAAGGAAGAAATAAACAGAAGATTGGGGATAGTGCAGTGGAGAAGAGAGGCTAAACTTAAACTAAAGTATTGAAGTAGACAACCACTTTAACTTTGCTGCCATTATGAAATAATAAAAAACTTATACTGACCTTTGCTCCCACCAGTGCTGCCTCTCTCCTCATCCTTTGTTGGTCTTCTGGTTTCTTCCGGCCTTCTCTCTAGCTGGAAATCACTACTGCAGTTGCTGATTGGCTTCACGGGTCACTCGCCATTGGCTGACATCACCATTCAGAGCACATTTCCATTGGAAAGAAGACTAGAAGAAAACTGAAGGCTTTCGGAGCGTGAGGACAGCACAGCGCTGGATCCTGGATGAAGGGAAATTGGAGTATGCATTTTTTATTTTTAAATTGCAGCAGTATCCTATTAAAAAATAGAAAAATAAGTTAGACAGATCCACTACTGTAACCATTTTATAACCAAAATGTATTTATAATGAAAAAAGGGAAAAACCTTGAAATAATCTTGACTAAAAATCTCATATGGTTTTGAGTCTACAGATCCTATAAAGATCTATGTGCCTCCATGATTCCAAAAACAATCCCTGTATAGTTTGACTGTTTCTGACCTCACCCAGCTCTGCAGGTTGTTTTTCCAAGTAGCCTTGGTCACACTGATGTATCTGGCAAGGGATCTGCTCCTTTATACGGCTGTCAGTATCAGGTTGCCCAGAAAATCAGTGCCCCTCGATGACATGACCTATTTTTTTCTTCCTGCCTTCTAAGAGACTGATCTTTTTTTCTTCCAGGTACATATCCGTATGAGGGCTTGTTTTTTACAGAACATGTTATAATAGTTATTTACTGGTACTATTTACCGTACCTTATAATGTACTGGGAAACTAAAAGTAGTTGGGGGGGGAGAAGTTCTTCTGAAAACTTTTTTTAAAATTTGCAATGCCATATTCTGAGACTAATAATCTTTTTTCCATCCATGGACCTGTGGAAGTGTAGTATTTATTGGTTCTACGTGATATATGAGACTTGTTGATCGCTTTTTATTGCAATTATTTTGGAAGGTGATGCAACCCAAAACCCGCAACTTTAGCATAGACTATTCTTTTTTTCTATTGTATTCACTATGCGGGATAAATAATGTTATATTTTAACAAATTGGAATTTTATAGATGTGGCGATAACCATTATGTTTATTTTTTTATCGTTTTTTTTTGTAAAATGGAGTTTTTGATATTTTTTTTAAACATTTATTTGTACTTTTGGTCCACCCTAGAGATAACCTGTTTATTTATCTTATTCGTTTGTATAGCACTGTCATATTCCACAGCAGGGGCGTAAGTACCCGGGTAGCAGACGTAGCAGCTGCCACAGGGCCTGGCGCTTAGGGGGCCCGGGCCCTTGGCAAGCCGCTACCACGTCTGCTACCCCGGTAATGCCGCTCCTGGGCCCACCGGCAGTGAACTTAACAGTTCTGCCGTGGTAGCAGAGTGGAGCGCATCCGGCACTTGGTTCTGCTACTTTTCCTGACAGCAGGCGCCGGCTCTCGGTGATCACGTGGGCGGCGCGATTACGTCACATGATCGCGCTGCCCGCGCTGAGCACAGAGGCTGGAGCACGGCGCATTGGAGGAGCATGGACGGAGGTAAGTAAGTGATTTCTTGTTTTACCTGCCTGCCTGTAAAGCCCACCAGCCTGTCTATATACCCTTGCCTGCCTATATACCCCAGCCTGCCTATATACTCCCAGCCTGCCTATATACCCCCAGCCTACATATATACCCCAGCCTGCCTATATACCCCCAGCCTGCCTATATACCCCAGCCTGTCTATATACTCCAGCCTGCCTATATACCCCAACCTGCCTATATAGTTCTCTCTGAAACCTGCCTATTTACCCCAATCTGCCTATATAGACCCCCTGAAGCCTGCCTATAAAGTCCTCCCTGAAGCCTGCCCATATACCCCTGCCTTCCTATATAGCCCACCTGCCTGCCTATATATCCCCCTAGGCCTACCTATATAGCCCCCTGTCTGCCTATATAGCCCTATAGCCCCCCTAAAGCCTGCTTCTATAGCCCCTATAGCCTGCCTTAAAGGGGTTTTGCCACCATGTAATGTTGACGTGGGAACCTCCAAAATGGGTATTTAATCACTTTTCTAAATATATGTGATTAAAAAAAGTGAAAACTCTGAGAGCTAAAGCATTTCTCAACCCCCCTTGGTTACCACAAAGCTTCCCCTAGTCACGACCCAGGAGCTGAAAGGCCGCGCGTGAATCACTTCTTATCTGATGACAGGCAGAATGAATGGTCTTTTAAGGCACCGGGTAGCAATATGTTTTCTTTTGTATACAGAATAACTAGCTGTAGTGTTATTAGATCCCTGCTTTATCTGATGAAGAAGCTTTCAATCTGCTGTTTAGAATAGATGTTCTCTTTTGTATACAGAATTCACAAGTTATAGTTTGATTATTTGAGTGAACATGTCACAGGATCCGTTATGCAGGCTCTGTGCTCTGGCTGTGTGTGTCTGTGTGCGTCTCTGTGTCTTGCTGCGTGATTTGTTTACATTACATTAGCTGCTTAGCAGATAAGGTTTCTCCTGACAGTGCAGTCTGAGGCTCTGTGTCTTGCTGTATTGAATCAACTGTTGTACTGTTTATTAGTTCACTAAAGTTTTGAGACGCTCCCTTTGGATTCCTCACTCCCCCCTCCCCTCTCCCTCTCTCCACTGCAGCTTCATGACTCAGCTTGATTTGTTTACATCTTGCTCTCATGCGAAGGAGGTCAGTACTTGGTCTGGTGGCAAATCCCCTTTAAGCTTGCCTACCTATATGGCCCCCTGAAGCCTGCCTGTCTACTTATATGGGGCCCCTATAGCTACCTAAACCCTGCCTACCTACTTATATGGCCCCTATAGCCCACCTAACCCATGTCTATCTGTATGGCTCCCTATATCTACCTAAACCTACCTGTCTACCTATTTAGCCCCCTATAGCTACCTAAACTCTACATGCCTACCTGTCTATTGGGGTCACCCTATAGCCTATTTACCTACCTGTCTACCGATGTGGGCCCCACCTATAGCCTAGCTACCTGGGGCCCACCTACAGCCTACCTGTGGTCCACCTACTGCATACCTACCGACCTGGGGCCTAAATTCTGCCTACCTACCTAAGATCTACCTACCTGGGGCCTATGTACTACCTACCTACCTCAAGTCTACTAGCCTACCTACCTAGAGCCTACCTATATAATGGGGGTCTACCTACTTATATGATTCAGAGGGGTACAGGCCATAGCTGTAACCAGGGCCGCCGATAGGGCAATACAACCGGCCCGGGTGGTCTGTGAAGCCAGGGGGGCCCGCCGCCGCCGGCAGGCTCCGCCCCGTTGCTTAATAGAGGCAATCTCTTAATTGTATGCGCGTCCGTGCTCAGCAGGCGGCGTGGCCGAAGTGACATCATCGCGCCGCCTGCCGAGCTTCCTGTCCACTGCCCCAAGCCTAAAGCAGCAGGCTGGGGCCGGGAGCGGACAGAGATGCCAGGGGAGCGCGGCCAGGTGAGTAAGTACTTACAGGGGGCCCTGAAAGGGGGGGCAAACATGGCTACAGGGGGCCCTGAAAGGGGGGGGGCAAACATGGCTACAGGGGACCCTGAAAGGGGGGGGGCAAACATGGCTACAGGGGGCCCTGAAAGGGGGGGGGGAAAACATGGCTACAGGGGCCTTGAAAGGGGGGAAAAGCATGGGCTAAAAGGGGGGCCTTTGAAAGGGGGGGCACATGCTACAGGGGCCCTGAAAGGGAGGGGGGACTATGCCTACAGGGGGCCCTGAAAGGGAGGGGGGACTATGCCTACAGGGGGCCCTGAAAGGGGGGGGGGACTGTGCCTACAGGGGGCCCTGAAAGGTGGGGGGACTGTGCCTACATAGGGCCCGGAAAGGGGGGGGTGGACAATGAATACAGGGGGCACTAAAGACGAGGGGGAGAACTATTTGCCTACAGGGGGCCCTAACCTACAGGGGGGGGGGAATATTCTGCCTACAGGGGGCCCTAAACTACAGGGGGGACTATTCTGCCTACAGTGGGCTCTAATCTACAGGGGGGGACTATTTTGCCCACAGGGAGGCCCTAATCTACAGGGGGGAACTATTCTGCCTACAGGGGGCCTTAATCTACAGGGGGAACTATTCTGCCTACAGAGGTGCCCTAAGCTACCGTGGGGAACTATTCTGCCTACAGGGGGGCCCTAATCTACAGGGGGGAACTATTCTGCCTACAGGGGGCCCTAACCTACAGGGGGGACTATTCTGCCTACAGGGAGTCCCTAATCTACAGGGGGGACTATTTTGCCTACAGGGGGGGACTATTCTGCCTACAGGGGGGCCCTAATCTACAGGGGGAACTATTCTGCCTACAGGGGGCCCTAATCTACGGGGGGGATATTCTACCTATAGGGGGGCCCTAATCTACAGGGGGGGGGAATATGTTGCCTACAGGGGGCCCTAATCTACAGGGGGGACTATTCTGCCTACAGTGGGCCCTAATCTACAGGGGGGGACTATTCTGCGTACAGGGAGGACCTAATCTACAGGGGGGACGGGACTATTCTGCCTACAGGGAGGCCCTAATCTACAGGAGGGGACTATTTTGCCTACAGGGGGGGACTATTTTGCCTACAAGGGGGGGGACTATTTTGCCTACAGGGGGGGGGGGGGATATTTTTGCCTACAGGGGGGCCTTATTCTGCCTACAATAGGGCACTAATCTACAGGGGGCCTTATTCTACCTACAGGGGTGGCCTAAGCTACAGAGGCCCCCATTCTACCTACATGGGAACACTAAGCTACCGCCCGGGGGCCCAAAGCTACCTACGTCTCCCCAAGCTACCTAGCTACTTCCCTGTGGATGCCTAGCTACCGCCCGGGAGCCCCGTTATACCTACATGCTGACTGGGGAAGCCCCGTAATTACCAGGGCGTAATTCTTACCATTTGGGCCATTATAAATGGGGAGTTTGTACATGGGGGGGAGGGGGCACTCAGTTGGGAAAATGATAAAAAAAAGTGTGGAGTCTCAGGTGTTTGTGTTGTAAATTTTACAGGGACGAGTGGTGGACGGAGGAAGTCATCATGGTGGTCTGGACCGAATAGAGAAGAAACGGGAAAGTGAACGACTCCTCAGACAAGACGTCACCTGTGAGGCCCAAATGTAAGTAAACTATTTGCAAAGCACCTGTTTACCTGGTATCTACCACTATAGGGTCACTGTATGGAGGTAATATTGGTTTTGGTGTGATGGTTTATAATCACTAACAGTATGGCGGTATTATTCAGTAGTGTTATGTTGGAGATATGTGGTGATGATGTGGTGGTATTAGGTGCTTGTATATTGTTGTTTTTTTGTGATATTGGTCTGGGTATACTGGCTTTGCCAGTAACATTATAATGGTGACATGTGGAGGTGTTTGCTGGACCTTGTATAGCCCAGCAAGAACTAAATCTAAAAACCATGGCACAATGGCACAATTTTGTATTTTTCTGGGGTGGTGATGGTTGTGGGACGGGGGATGGGTGGGGCTCTATCAGGATGGCCGGGGATGGGGAGGGTAGGGGAGGAGCAGGGGGTTGGGTCGCCCGGGAGGGGGGGCAGATGCTCCAGCTGTATGGGGCCCCCAAATTTCTGATGGCGGCCCTGGCTGTAACACAATCTCCAGGGGGTGAATCCTCTATTCCTCCCCTCTAGGAGACTGGGCATCTAAGCTATGGCCTGTACCTGCCCTCCCACCCTTGGGAAGTTAGTACAGAGGTGGGGGGCACGGAGTGAGGTGCTGAAAAAGTGAGGATTCTAATATATGGGTATCCAAATCTGCAGGGACGAGTGGCCGGGAGAAGTCATCATGGTGGTTGGGACCGGATGCAGAACAAAAGGGAAAGTCAACGACTCGGTAGAGAAACGTCATCTGTGAGTCACAAGATGTAACTGCACTATAATCACTTACATGTATGCAGAGTCTGTGTACACTGGTATCTACCACTATATGGTCACTCTATGGAGGTAATATACAGTCTGTAGGGCACCTGTGTTCACTAGTATATACCACTGTACGGTAGTAATATTGTTTTTTATTCAGTAATAGTATAGGGGTATTAGTCACTATGTGGTGATAATTTGTAGTCTTGTTCTGGCAGCATAATCCGGTCCATATGTAGTAACGTTATTGGTAATGTTAATATGGGTATAGTGGGATTTGTTTGGTAGCAGTATGATGGGGATACCTATGGTGAGGTGTTCACTCTTTGTGTTATCTATGTTCATGGTCAAGGAAGTGGGGTTGTGGGGTGGCATCCAAAAGTTTGCTTTGGGGTCCAGGCTTCCCTTGTTATGCCCCTGTTCCACAGCACTGTACAGAGCATGCAATTACTTACATTCATCCCTGTCCCTATTGGTTCTCACAATCTAAATTCCAGATTAACCAAGCAGTAGGTTGATGCAAAGTGGGGGAAGCCAGAGGAATCTCACGCAAATACAGGAGAGCATACAAACTCCATACGGATGGTATCCTTGGTGGGATATGAGCCCATGACCACAGCGCTGCAAGGCAACAGTGCTAATCACTGAACTACTGTGCTGCCCATTTGTACACTATTCCACAATAGTAATGTATTGTAGAATTAGGTATAATAATGGCTTCCTATTATATCTTGCTTCTGAGAAGGTGCAAGATGGCAGCCATGGAGGCCTTCATCGGGCTCTTGCTGCCATGAAAACCGCTAGGCCTGCCACAATCATGTTGCAAGGAGGCCGACTGGGTAGCAGAATGGAGTGCAGCATAATTTTGTAAATTATATGCTTCGGTTGCATTAATCACACCATCTAGGTGGTTAAATGGCTGGGATAGGGGTTATCGCTGATTCCAGCCCAGGTGCCCAGGTAATTAACAGCCATTGCAGGGTATGGAGCAGACTCAAGTAATAAACCCACTCAATGCACCATTACCGACATCATGATACAGCTACATCATATGTCTGCAAGGCGTTAAAGGGATTTTCTCGGTACAAAGATCATAGTTGAAAAGGAGGGGACCAAAAATCTAAACATGTCCGTCCTTGGTTACCATAAGCAAAGTGCTATGGTTTAGGGCTGTTTGTTTAGTGCCTGGGAACGAAGTGAGAGCTCTGGTCAGGTTACGCCCAGGTCCCACCCCCAGTCGTAATCGGGAACGCACGTGAGGAAGATGTAGGAAACAGGTAGCGGACGGGAGGGTGCAGGGGAACGTGCTGCTTTAGATACATGAAAACTTGAGGTTCTTAGTTTACATTTTTGATCAAAACTGTATAAGCCCACCTGCCGACGCCAAGGCGACCTCAATACAGATGTGAACTTACTCTATGTTACCTCTCTTGGTGCCTTGGTGCCTATGGTACCTCTCTTGGTGCCTGTTCAGACCTCCACATTTAGTGGAGGCTTAAATGCGCTCAGCTTCATCAATGCACTCGGAGTCATAACAGAAGAGAATTACCTGAAATCCCAGCGCTACTAGTTCCTTGTTGTGCGCATAACCGCAATTGTGGGAAATAACTCTTTTGCTAGAATATGTATATCCTAGATAGATGATTAACTTGTACCTCCTTCTTCTTCATATGAACAAAGGAAGCCAAATGCAAATAAATGCAACTGGACTTAAGGAGTTCCTATAGCGCTTCACTTAACTAACCTGAGTGAGCTTGCAGTTAGCAGTTTGGGGGTTCAATCCCTGGCTATTTTACAATTTGTTTTTTTCTGTACATTTCATATATTTTTTATATGTCTTTTACTGTTAAAATAGTGTATGTATTAGTATGGATATGTATATTTATCGTGTTTTAACATGATTTTAAAGTATTCAAATATTTATGTTTTAATTTAATCTTGTTAAATCTGTGTATATGTATTGCATTCTCATGCTGTTCATTGTTATCCACCCAATTAAGAGTTAAACATTGAGCCTCGTTTCCATTTCAAGGAGCATTTAAAAACTGAGTTTGTTCTATGTTATGTATGCCTGATGATGCCGGATAGAACTCCTGTGAAACGCGTAGCAATTTACTGTTTTTTGTTTTAATAAACCAACTTAACATTATTAGTTGTTTTTTTCTTCATTTATTTGCAACCTGTGAAGCGCTATAGGAACTCCTTAAGTCCAGTTGCATTTATTTGCATGTGGCTTCCTTTGTTTGTTAACACTAAACCGGAGTCCGGAGTGACTACGAGACCGGAGGATCCTCGGCCAGCTGGTGCAGGGTGCGGCGCAGCAATCTTCTGTGGGATTTCATCTGTAATACGATAACAGGAGATGTACCATAAAATGTACAGCTGAATAAGGTGAGCCTTATCCAATACTGTTACCTATCCCTGGTGTTACATAGTTCACACACATTGCGCTTTTTGTTTGCTTCTTTCCTGAGGAACGTCCATTACGGAACCCGGGAAATTTTGAAACTTCTTCATATGAAGTCATAGACATCACATTTTAAAAATCTTGGAATGATGTATTAGATGAATGTTCCATTAAGCTAATGACATTATTAGATCAAAAACGTACAGATAATTTCACTAAGGCCTCTGAAACTACTGCTAATTTACTACCCCAGTTTTATGGGTGTAGAGAACAGTAACATACAGAAAAAAGAATTAGATACTATTAACAGGAAAAGAAAAAAATTTACTAGAGAGAAGATAAACAAAGAAAAGGACTCATATAATCCCAATTTAAAGACTCAGGAACACATATCAACATCAAAAATGAACAAAAAGCCTGCTACCACCAGAGAAGCAAATATTCCACATGAATCCATTTCTGATTTATTCGTTCAGAAAAAATCAACCGCATTTTAATAACAGAAACACTTCCAAAATAGAATGTTTCATAACACCAATTATTTCCACCACAATAGAAATAATTACTAGAGATGGGCGAATTGATTCTAACGAAGTGGAATTCATTTAGAATTTCAGGAAAAAAAATTTGGTCGGAAACGAAGTCGAAGTTTGGGGGCTTTTGCGGGGAAAAGAAGTGTGCCTTTTTATTTATTTAAAAAGGCTGCGAGCACAAAGGCCTACCCTGGGGGCCCAAAACACTCTGGGGGAAGAAGGGGATAGCCCGGGATAAAATTTTGCAGAGATGGGAAACCAATTTCCCCGAGGGCCGGGGGGATTCTGTGGGCGTCACCAAGCACCCATATAAGTCCGGGCGCGACGCGGGAGCTTTTAAACCCCTCTTTCCCCTGTTTCTGATAGGGAAGGTGCTTTCCGCGGGTGTTTGATAACTGTACTAAAGAACTCATTTTTAACAGCCCTCTTATACAAAGGGTCTCATTGTCTCCCGAGACTGCTTCTCCCTTAAAGTTCTATTTCTGATTTTTTGGGGTTTTTGGATCTGAAGTCCCCGGTGCGTCCCATCAGTCATATACATTTTAAAAGCTATTGCTCCCCAGCAAAATTTAAAATCCAAGGGGGATCTAAGCCTTTTTCCGTTTTTATTCATTTAAAGAAAAAAGCGTTTTTTTCAATACAAATACCACTTCATTTTTGGCTGCTCCCAAATTTTTTATTGGCAATTTACATCCGGGGGTTTAAATTTAAACTTGTTTTTTGGGGTTGTGCTGACCCAAGAAACCGCTTTTTCAACGCCAAATTTTATAAATTTTTCCTGGGAAAACCCCAAATTCCCCCAAGCCCAAAGGTTAAAATTTAAAAATGTAAACTCTTGTTGGTGGGGGTAAGGAAAAAAACGAAAAAGTAACAAGCTTCAAAGCTACTAGGGTTTTGCGGCTCCCAAATTTTTTGGCGCAATTTACATCCAAAGGGGGTTTAAAAAGTATTTTTTCCCGCAGTTTTCTCGGTAAAAGAAAATTTGTTTTTCCCCCGCCAAAAGAAGAAAAAATTTTGTAGCCTAATTCATATCCGAAGGTTTAAATTTAAACCCGTTTTTTTGCTTTTTTAATTTTAGTAAAATTTTCACATTTTTTTAAACCCGGGCCCTTCAAGTCAATTTTTTTCCCCGCCCCCTTTGTGGAGACAATTTTTATCCAAGGGGTTTCCCCAAACTTGTTACTGGGTTCAATTTTTAATCAAATACCCGGGTGTTTTATTTTCATATACAGATTTTTTTTAAACAAAAAAGTGTCTGTACATTTTAGAAAAAAAACAGTTTTGTCCCGACAGAGAGGTGGCAGGTCTTTAAACCCGGAGTGGCAGAGGCCAAAAAAACATTTCCCGGGAAAAAGGGCCCCGGTTTACAGCAAAGCAAGGGGGGCATGCAAACAGGGGTCCCCTTTGGGGGAGGGCCCCAATGCGGGTGTCCCTCTACGGCCGGGTGTTGTTTTTAGAAAACCCCCGTGGTTCTTGATTTTGGGTTTACTAGGTCCTCCAATTCTCCCAAAATGACATCCGGGCAAACCCCGCCAAGAGTGGGGGGGAAACCCCGGACAAAAACCCTTAGTTGGCCCTGGCCCGGGAGTGGGTCCCGCGGGTCTACCGTTTCCCCAACCCGATCGTTTTCCATGCGGTTCCCCTCAGCCGAGAATACTAGTGGTTTGGGGTCAGCGCCCAAATATTTAGCGAGGATGAAAAAATTTGAGGAGGGGAGTCAGCAGCTAAATTTGGGAGCGAAAAAATAGGGCCCAAAATCCCCCGCTTTTTTTCAGTAGGGGGCAAAGTAATAGATTGGGGGAGTGGCCCTGGGAGGGGCATGTTGTGAGGGGTCAGCCTCTGCTTCCCGAACCCCGGGGATGAAAAACCCCCCCCCCCCCCCCCCCCCCCCCCCCCGCAGTTACAGAAACACCAAAAAATGGGCGATTCAGCCGAACCGCACTTGGGACTGGGTGAAGCAAGGGCCATCTCGCGGGAGAAAGGGCGTCATTTTTGGTGTGGGGCAGGGGGCGCAGCCAGCAAGTGGGTTTTGGGCCTGAGTCAGCAGGGAGCAGCAGTGTAAGGGGTGGGGAGCCAAGGGGCCCCAGGGGTAAAAAAACCCGTTTCGCAGTCAAGAAATAGGGGACAGGGGCTCAGCGAGGAAAGGGGGCGGCAAAAATTCACCATGCGGGGGGGTTGGGGGTAAAATCAGCTACTCGGGGGGTGTGGCAGTTTTTTTGCTAAACACGGAAGGGGACCAAATGGGTAAAATTAAATCATGCGAAAGAATCGTGTCAGGGACAAAAGTTGGGACCACGGGCCCCGCGTCAACCATGCACCCCCATCCGTGGGCCCGGAGAAACGTGGCCAGATGTGTGGTCCTTCGCCGCCGCGCAGCAGCAGCGGCCCGTGGGACGCAAGCCATTGCAGCCATCAAGGGTCCCCACCCTGCAGAAGGGGGCGTTTTTTTGCACTCTCCCGGTCCAGATGCTCCTCTCCCCGCTACTCAGGCGGGCACAGTCTTCAGCGAGGCGATTGCAAAAAACAACAATATGCGTCCAAAACCCCCTAAAGGGGCAGCAGTGACCGTGCTCCCTCCAAGTTTTGGTACTGCAGTCCCTCCCTTTCCAAATGGTGGACCGCACCGTTCAAAACAATGGCTTTTGGGCCCAAACCGGAAAAGGGGGGTCCTAAGCCGTAATTTCTTTCCAAAAAGGAAGACCCCAGCACTTCATAAATAGTAAACAGAAATGGGCCATCCTTGGCTTTTCATTTTTTTCCAAGGTGCCGCAGCGCGGACGGCCCATTGGTGAAAGTGCTTCCGCCCGGCAAAACCAACAACTTGACAGGAGACGCCGCTTTCTCCCCCTTTCAAACTGCGGGTTCCTCCCAATGTCCGCCTCCACCACCACCACCACCACCCCCCAAGAAATGCCCATCATACCACATGTGTAGGCACAGCGGGGCACGCAGTTCTACACCTGCTGCCTCGGGGGAACGAAATCCACAGGGGGGGAACTGCTCCACGTCAGCAGCAAGAAATCTTTTGTGGCCTTCTCCGCGCCAACTCAAATCGGAACCATGGGGACGACAAGGGAGAACATGGTGTCCGCGCTGCAACCCAGGGGAGGTCCATCGCCCTGCTGGCCATGTTTCAATCGGTTGTGAAAAGGGTTCTGAATCTTCCACCCATCTTAAAAATTCTGAAAAAGGCCAGGGAAAATGTGCATGCAAATTTATCCATTTCCCACAAGCCAGAACACCCCCCCCGAATTTCAGCGGCAAACGGCCCCCCCCCCAACACACTCTGAATGCGATGTTTCCACCCCTGGAATTCCCGCCGCAATGTTTGGGCCGCTTAGAACAAGAAAGGGCCATAACATTTTTTGATGACCGGCAGACAGAATACCCCCTGTGAACTTTGAGCAGCCAGTGGCAGCTCATCGTGCCCTCCGTTTTGAGGCCATTCGAGGAGGCACGTTATTTGCATCCCCAGGACTACGGGGTGAAAAAACGTCATTCCACTCTTCATGTCCTGGGAACAAACTGAAAAACTGTCGGCAGGGGCGGGGTGTGGGGACTACATCTCGCGGCCCATAAGTCCCGGGGGGGACGAAAGGGGAGGAGGACCAGGGCGTTTCAGGGCCCAAAACACCGGGGCTCAGGCCCTTAATTTTTTTTAGTAGGGGTGGGTTTTCACAGGGCCCTTTTTTCCCGGGCCCCCTTTGTGAATTTCGGATGTTTTTTTTTTGAGAAAAAACTTTGTTTCCTGTCACTAATTTTCTGAAACATTCCACAAAATCCCTTTCCATCCCTCAGCAGTCATTTGCACAAAAAAATCGGGCCTGACAATTTTGTTTTTTTAAAAACCCCTTCCCCCACCTAGGGTATGACGTGAAAAGTCCCCAAAAAAAATACCCCTTATACATGGAGCAAGTAGACCAGACGACTCTTTGTTAGAAAAAAAAACTAAAAAAAAAGGCAAACCCAAAATATTACTATTTAAAGGGGTCAAATAATCCGCCTACCCGGGACCGAACTAAAACCCCCACATGGGGCTTCAGCTATGCACAGGCTCTGTTTTTCATTTTCCACCGCCATAACAGTAAAAAATATAGGGGTTTAAAATACCTAGTTGTATGTAGGCTCAGAAAAAAATTATGTGATTTTAAAACGCAGTTACCCTTTGGTGACTCACAGGAGGGCGTCTCTGAAGAGTTGTTTTTCTTTCTCTTCTTTCCATTTTGTCCCCGACACCATGGGCGCTTCTAAAACCCTCTAAAAACTCTTCACTGAAAAAATTACAAAACCAAAAATTTAGGAAAGCCCTTTATTTTATTTAGCATTTTTCTGCAAATTCCCATCTGTATACAAACTCCCCCCCCTTTTAAAAATGCCCCAAATGGGAAAAATTAAACCCCCATGTAGGGAAATATTTGCCCCCTGTAGGGAGGGTTTGTAGCCCCCCTTTTAAAAACCCAAATCATTTGCCCCTCTAGCCAGGTTTTCTTTCCTTGTAGCTAGGTTACTGCCCCCCCTTTTGGCATTTAAAAATTTCCCCCTTTTAGCCAGTAATATGCTCCCCTTAGCCAAAAATTAAAGCCCTCCTCAGCCAGGTTTTATGCCCCTTAGCCAAATAAAAATGCCCCTTTAGCCAGGGAATAAAATGCTCCCCTTAGCCAATAATATGCCCCCCCAACCATTATTATTTCCCCTTTTTTGCCAGTATTATTTCCCCTTTTGCCAGTAATATGTCCCCTTTTTCCAGGTTTAAAATGCTCCCCCTACGCCCGTAATAGGTTCCCCCCTGCCCGTTAAAATGTCCCCCCTTTGGGCCCGTAATATGCCCCCCCAGCCAGTAATATTGCCCCCCCTAGCCCCGTAATATTTTTTCCCCCAGCCCGTGGGTATTCCCCCCCCTAGGGCCAGTGATTGCCCCCCATAGCCAGTGATATGCCCCCCCGCCAGTGATTTGCCCCCCGTAGTCGTGATATGCCCCCCCAGCCATTTATATGCCCCCCCCGCCCAGGTGATTATTTTCCCCCCCAGCCAGTAAAATGCCCCCCTAGCCCGTAATATGCCCCCCAGCCAGTGCGATGCCCCCCCCCATTTATATGGCCCCCCATAGCCATGATATGCCCCCCATAGCCGTGAAAATGCCCCCCATAGGGCCGTGATATTCCCCCGCAGCCAGTGATATGCCGCCCCAGCCAGTAATATGCCCCCCAGCCAGTAATATGCCCCCCAGGCTGTGATATGCCCCCCAGGCTGTGACAGCCCCCCCTAGCCCTGTATGCCCCCCATAACCAGGGATATGCCCCCAGCCCTTAAAATTGGCCCCCCCCCAGGAAATTTCCCCCATGGGCCGGGGAAGCCCCCCTTCCATGATATGCCCCCCAAAAGTCATTTATTTTTTGGCCCCCCCAGCCAGTGATATTCCCCCCTGTAGCCAGTGAAAATGCCCCCCAGGGCAGTGATATGCCCCCCAAAACCCAAGTGAATGCCCCCCATAGCAGTGAATCCCCCCCAGCCTTTGAATTGCCCCCTGTAGCCCACCCCCCCTAAGCCATTAATAGCCCCCGAGCCAGTGTATGCCCCCCTACCAGTGATATGCCCAAAGCCATGATAGCCCCCCAGCAAAAAAAAATAAAAAAAAAAAAACTACTTACCTAATGGGAGGGTTCCGCGGCCCGGGTCGGTTGTAAAACCGTGTAAGCAGCGTGATGCCCCACGCGCTTACGCCGTCTCGCGGTGCCCGGGAACTCCTCGGCCGGCGAGTCCCGGGTTTAGGGCCCCACGTCGGGGGGGTGAAGAAAGCGGCGGACACCCCCTGCGCGCTGAAGATATGACACGCTTCCCCAAGCGCTGTTTATCCCGGGGGAAGACGATGGGAAGATCCGTCCTCCCTCCCCCCCCGACCTGACTGCGGGGCCGCTGTTAAACGGCTGCAGAGTCAGAGATGGGGGGCACGGCCCCCAAAAAGGAGGCCCGGCCCACGGCAGGGGCCTGGAGCCGCCGAGACCATGCCCCGAGTGAATCGCCTAGCGACCCCCTAGAGGACTTTGGGCAGAAGAAATGTCGGGTAAATGAGGGATTTTTCCCCCAGTGACAAGGGGGGGAGCAGGAGCAGCTGGGGGAGGTAGATGGGTGAGGAACGGGCGGGTGACCCGAAAGCACCGGGGCAGATACAGTGGAATGGAGGCAGGGAGCCCCTCGGAGTCATTGTGCAATGGCCCGCGCATGTGTTTGCCTGGCTAGTGACAGCCGAATAGTCAGCAGGGGCAGGGGATGACTTTGGTCTCCACCCATTGGACCCTCCTCCCGGTTCCAAAATGGGGCCTTTTTCCCAGCTACTGAGAGGGGGGGAAAACTAAAATACTAGGGGGAAAATCCCCGTATTATTGGCGCCCCCTTGTGGGGCACGTCCCCCCTGACGGGTTTGAGGGGGGTTCGGGCCCACTTACTACGCGCAGTGTGGGGGAAGGTGGGGGGGGAGCAGTCCGCCCTCACAGCAACCTAAGTCTGGGCCCTGTGAAAGTTCCCTTCCCCCGCCTAGTGAGGGGGGGGCGCCAGCGCGCGGGACTGGGAGCAGTCCCTAAAACCAACAGGGGGGGTGGCCCTTTTTGGACAGCACTCTGCCCCCCCAGTTAAAGATCCGCTGGCTAGGGCAGCCAAAGGGTGTGTGGCCCGCAAACTTGCCGGTTTGCGTGGAAAAGCCCCTGCTCGGCCAGAGTGTGGCTCGGCGGGTGTTCAGTGCGGCGGGGGCCACTTTACCCCAAGGAGAACCCGCTTGTCCACGGGGAAATGTGGAAAAGACGACCTTTGTCAAAGATGGGTGTGGATCGGGCCGGATTTCCACACACCAAAGCCTTAGGCGTCAACTACATCAGCCATGGGCCTCACCGAACGTGAGAAAAGAGCTGGGTTCAAACTACCCGCCTCACCACTATTCGAGCCGCCACCACCCGTGCCAACATTCCCGAAGTTTCCCCACTGCCACCAAACCTCTTTTTCCAGGGGCGGTATTGCACCACCTCCCCTCCATCATTGGGCCACTTTTTTGACCTCATGTGCTGTTGGGTGCCGTGAATCCACACTGTGTCATTTTGCCACTCTCTGACCTCAGCTGTTTTCTCCTGCCCCCGTCACCTCCACTCCCTTTTCATTGTGCCCTTTTGGCCTCTCATTTTTTGCCCTTCCCGAAGTCATTGTGCCCCTTCTGACCTCATGCTGGCCACCTCACCTCCCTCTCTGTCATTGTGCCACTCTTGGCCAAATACTGTTTTGCCCCTCCAAATGTCATTGGCCACTGCCTACCCATCTGCTGCCGTGGGGGCCCCCCCCTGTTCATTGTGCCACTCTGTGGCCCACTCCCGTTTTTGCCACCTCCCAAAGCATTGTGCCACTGTCTGACCTCATGCGTGCTACCGTACCCCCCACACTGTGTATTTGCAAAAATCGCTGCCATCTCGACCTCATGCTGTTGCTCCGCCGCCGTCCCTCCACTCTCTGTCATTGTCCCTTGTGGCCTTTTTACTGTTTTGCCCACTCCAGAATTCATGGTGCCCGTTTGACCTCATGCTGCTGTGGCGCCGCCGTCACCTCCCCTCTTATCCATTGTGCCATCTGTTGGCCTATCCAGTTTTTTTCCACTTCCCCCTTTCATTGTGCCCTGTCTGACCTCATGCGCGCCCCCCGTCACCTCCACTCTCTGTAATTTTGCCACTCTGGGCCCCAAATATGTTTTGCCACCTCCAGAATGTCATTTTGCCATGCCGACCTTTGCTGTGCCGTGCCCTCCACACTGTGTCATTGTGCCACTCTGTGGCCTACTCCTGTTTTGCCACCTCCAGAATGTTATTGTGCCACTGTCTGACCTCATGCTGCTGCTACCGTAACCTCCACACTGTGTCATTGTGCAACTCGCTGCCACTCTCTGACCTCATGCTGTTGCTCCTGCCGCCGTCACCTCCACTCTCTGTCATTGTGCCACTCTGTGGCCTATTACTGTTTTGCCACCTCCACAATTTCATGGTGCCACTGTCTGACCTCATGCTGCTGTGGCTGCCGCCGTCACCTCCACACTCTGTCACTGATGTTGCCACCTGAGCTCTCAGCTTGTTTTTTTTCCAGCTTTCGCTGGCATGACTTTATCAGGCTACATTCCCGCTTCAGTTTTTGGGTCAGTTTTGCCCTCTTAAGTGCCCAGGGAATTTTATAGTGAAGCGATTCTAAGAGCGGCAGCAGTCATCTGCGTGTCATACTAAAACACAACATTGTATGAAGACCAAACCAAGCTCCCTCTGCATATTTAAGCATGGCACAACATTCTACAGCACCCTGCAGGCTCTGTGCAGCCTGGAAATCGCTGTTTTTTAACGCGTTTCGTCCCGAAGTAATTCGGACCGAATTTATTTTTGTCGGGAAATTCGGCGAAGTGACTGAACCGAATTTTTGAGAAATTCGCCCATCTCTAATAATAACATATATATATAAAACAGTAATAATCCCTACAAGCTGAATAGCAAAGTAATGTCCTCAAGAACTAGTGAGTATATCAAAAGCGATATTAAAACAACCAATAAAATTAGTCTTTCAGGTCCAAATGCAGATATAACAGATTTAGATTCTATTAATTCTAAAATTGCAAATAAACAAACTTTTATGGATATTACACAAAAAACGATTATAGGAGTCTATATATCATCCAACTCCCACTCCAAGCACTCCTTTTTTTTGGCACCACAGTTTTCCACAAATTCTCTTCCCATTCCATGTATATCATTCACCAATTCTTCTCTACCTAATGCACAATTACCAATACATATACCACAAGAACCTATTACTCCGGAAGCTTTTTTAGCAATCCCTCTTCCCCGGCCATGTCTCCCACTGCACTCTAGAAAAGCCACTATTACCCAAATCAATCCCTATAGATCAAAAACGAAAATTTGCAGAAGGGGTTGTAGGGGAGGGTTGTAAAAAAAATCCAGATCACAAAAAAGATCTTCCAAACTAAATGCTCCCATAAAGAGCCCCATATATTCTATGAGAACCATACAGGAATGATAAAACTATTCAATTTATCAAACTATGTCTTAGATCAAAATGAAACTAGCCTTTTGGAAAAAGGTTTGACTTTTTGACCACAAAATAATTTAGTTCACTTTACAGCATATAGGGGTTTACAAAAATATGTTAGTAAACTGACCTTAAATCGTCATTTTGCTATACAAAAAAAGAAAGCAATAGAAAATACCGAATTGATTCTAATGAAGTGGAATTCGTTTAAAATTTCAGGAAAACTTCGGTTCTGCACGAAGCCGAAGTTTATGGTACTTCGCAGAAATGAATGGCCGCAAGTACATGACGTGACATGGGGCAGAGAACTCTGGGAGGAAGAAAGGAAAACCCTCAATGATATGTGCAGACATGAAGCCAATCAGCGACCAGCGGGCTTCTGTGACATCACAGCTTTATAAATACGGACGCGATCTTAAATTCTCTCACATGTCAGTGTGTCTGCTGCCAATAAGCATCTATCTGCTGCTGCAGCACTATATTGCACTCTTTACAAAACAAACTAATTTTTTGAGTGACTGGGGTGAAAGACCTTCACAAGTGTGTGTCATATACACACCTGTTCCTGATCCCGCGTTATTATTTTGTTTTAGTTTGTGGAGTATTCTCCCTAAAGACCAGGTTGTGTGTTTTTCAGCCCCATATACGCCTCAGTTCCATCTGGTTCACTGTGTAGAGTATTTTATACCCAAGGGTTAATTAAGCCTATTGTTTGTGGGGTAATTTGGAGTAAAATACAGTGTGTGTGTATTTTTTGCCCCATATACGCTTGAATTCCATTTAGTTCTTTCTGTAGGGTATTTTATAAACTATTTAATATTGTGAACATAAAGCTATCAGAAGATCAAAGAACTCAATCCAGGTTTGGAACAGTTTGGGATATTAGGG